>CM029671.1:16053464-16118464 GCA_017311315.1 Dendrocalamus latiflorus
CTATTAAAGAACGTATACAGAAAAAACTTAAGGTTCCAGATGAGGATTTCTCGAAGGTAATGTTCTCTATGGTTTCCATATTTTGTAGGTAAATTTGTGATATGATTTTTTGTATAGCACATCTGTGTCTGCCACCTGATCTTGTTCAGAAGTGATGTTATTGAAACATGTATTCTTGCTAGTTTTCAGTATATTTAACACCATTAAAACATAAGGTAGAACTTTCAGTGACATTTCTAAGTTCTAGCCATAGTTCTCATTGGGAACCTTGTTATTTGTAACTTGGTTGTATTTTTATCCTTTGGTAGTCAACATTATCAGCTTGGTGCCTCTAATCATTTTCAGTTTAAATGCTCTGCAGAAATTATATGTTTAATGGATCAGCTCTTTCTAGATGCTAGTGCGACCCTAGTACTTTTGTTCGATTAGAGTTCCAAAATTGCCTTGTTTGTAGAGATTCCTATCACACGTACACAATGCCGCTGCGCTGGTGTAGATATTCCTATCACATGTACACAATGCCACTTCACTGGTCTAGGTATTCCTATCACATGTACACAATGCCACTTCACTGGTCTAGGTATTCCTATCACATGTACACAATGCCACTTCACTGTTCTAGAGATTACTATCAGACACACACAGTGCCATTGCAGTGGTCTAACCTTGGTAATAAAGTCCACGGAAATCAACCTTTTAAATTCATTACCAGCTTTCCAGGTGATTTACCCATGATACTTATGATCAGGGTTCGAAATCCTGGCTGTAACTGGTAGAATAAAAATTGGTGGGTTTTTTATTTAATTCAAATTTAATATTTTGAATGTAAAAGTTAGTTTCCCTAATGGTGTTTATATTGTTTAATACTAATGGAATGTATTAGGGAGATACATGCACCTCCCTACTTGATTTTATGCTTTTTGCCATGAATGTATTAGGAATTTCCAATTTTTGAATATAAAAGTTAGTTTCCCTAATGATGTTTACATTATTTAACACTAATGAAATGTATTAAGAAAATGCATGCACCTCCCATGCTTGACTTCATGCTTTTTGACATGAATGTGTTAGGAATTTCCAATTTCAAATGTGAAAACCGGTTTTTAGCGGTTTTTCTCCGGTTTTTTGGGCCGTAACCGGCCGGTTTTTCCGGTTACCGGTTTCAAATTTAAATTTTAACGTTTGAAATTTGACCCCTTTTTTCCGGTTACGGCCAATAACTGGTACAGGCTGTTCGGCGTAATCCCCCCCGGTTCTGGGTTTTGGAACCTTGCTTACGATTAATGGCCCTTGGAGGCATTGAAAAATAACTCAGTTCCTCAGGTAACTGCAAAGAGGGAAAACGGAGAGGCAAAGAAAATATAAAGTGCTTAAGAAATCAAGTCTATTCTATGAAAAATTTAGCCCTTTTATAAAGAATAGCGATTTTACAATTTTGTCAGACTCGTGTTGTGTTGCTTTCTGTTGGTTTTCTGCATGTGGAAACTGTGACACCTATTACAATGCATTACCAACTTGAATGTGTACATGCCTAATGATCAGGGTTCAAAATCCTGGCGGTCACCGGCCGGTTACCGTTTTTACCGGTGGAGACCAGTAACCGAAAAAACCGGCCGGTATAAATTTTGATTTTCGAATTTTGCCGGTTTTTTCGGTTACCGGTTTCAAAACATTTTCAAATTGTGACCGGTTTTTCCCGTAACCAGGCGGTAACCGCCCGGTTACCGTTACCGGCCGTCGACCGGGATTTCTTCCGGTTTTTGGAACCTTGCTAATGATTAATGCCTGTTCAATTGATCTGAGTCATTTGTTTGCTTAATGTAAACATGCACTACTAACCAATGTTCTCTTTGGGCAGTGGAAGTTTGCATATATATCACTTGGTCGCCCAGACTATTTTGAAGATTCAGATACTGTAGCTACGAGATTTCAGGTACAATCATGCTTTTTATATACTTGCTGAAGCAACTGTTGTTTAGCGCTTAAATCTCGTTCACATTTGAGCTTTTTTCCCTATCATTTAAACTTGTTTAGAGAAACATGTATGGAGCTTGGGAGCAGTATCTTGGACTGGAGCACCCAGACACAGCTCCAAGAAAGGCACACACTGTTAATCAGGTACCCTTAGCACAATCACAAATGGCCCTGGGATGTCTTAACAATGCCCCTACTCTTTTTTGTTCTTTTTTTTGCTGGAATGTTTGTTAATCCAATGTTCTTCGTGCAGAACCGCCATTCATTTGAGAGACCTGTAAAAATCTATAACTAGATAGTCGTCAGAAATTTGAGTGACGTGCTGCCATCCAACACCAAGCAAGGGGCTGAAAGTGCTGGCTTGAATAAATTGTGTACCATAGTCGATGGTAGGACGGGTTGCTCAGGTTTTCGTTGGAGCTACCAGCTGTAGTTTCGGAGGAGATTTTTTCAGTATCATCGGGGCAGCATCTCATCTTTTCCCACTTTGCCCTTGGATATATAAAGTTTGTGCAGAGATGACCCAACGAACCATCATCTTTCAGTAGATAAGGCGGTATTTCCATTAGGTAACTTTATACAGTCAAATAGCTAATGTTTTAGTCGATTACTTTGTTCTGCTGTTGGTTCTAGGAGGCCGAGAGTTGCTGATGGTACTTGCCCTGTATAATATTGATGTGAAGTGTACAACAGTTTTTTCTTGTTCAGACACGGTATTTGTAATTCAAATAACGTTATATTGCCACCCTCATAAGTGATTATGCCGCCTCTCTTAAGCATTCTCTTCAAAGTGTATCTTGATCGAATTTGGCCCAGTTCCCAATATGAAGTATAAAAATGTCTTCGATTTCGATTTGGGCACCTGCAACGCAAACCATAAATGAAGACGTAAGTTTGATGCATTTATAAAAGAATGCACGTGGGTTTATGCGCGTCAACAATGGGGTAGCCTTCAATCCGGTTAGTTTGGGTACTAAATTACTAGCTTCTTTCTTTAAAAAAAAATATGGCTGAAGCTTTACATGTGAATTTTGGTTAAAAAAAATACACCGGAGTACACAAAGTGGTAAATGTTGGATATATCTATGAATTGGGTGGCAAACCCTGAATTCCAATCTCTGTGGTGCAAAATCGCATCGGAACATTGTCAAAAGAAAAAAAATCGCTTCGGAGCAGAGAAGAGACGGAAGCCGAGATTATACTAAAGCCGACCAGCAAAAACAGTAACTGGCCGCCGACAATGCCAGTACGTGGAGAAGTTTTATCATATCACCGTGATATATATCGGTTTGTATAACAACCTAATCTGTCAAGGACACCTGTAAAGTCTACCTTCCGCTTTTCTCTCACATCTCCCGTTCTCCCACCTTAGTATGCTTGTTGTGCTGTCCTGGAGAACGCCGCCGCCCGTCATCATCACTCGCGCCACCGTCGCCCCGGTCCACTCCAACGTCGCATTCCGCCCCCACGACGATCTCTACGCCTCCCCACGCCAAAAAATTTCGTTCCTCCCGTTTCCCCTTGCCCTTGCCTATCCCCATCCCTTGTGTGCCTCTCTCTCAATCCGATTCGGCGACAGCAAGCCCATCCCCTTGCCCCCCTCTCTCAATCCAATTCGGCGGCAGCAATGGAGATTCCGTTCGGCATCCACACACTAGGACGAGGGAGGCGGCGGTGGCGCGCATCCACAGGTGGCGGTGCAGCGGCGCCCTAATCCTCTCCCCACCCGCGACGGCACTGCTACTGCTCCGACCACCCTGTACCCAGTGCGAGCGCTTGAGCCATTCTCCCTCAGCTATTGTCAAGCCTCCCAAGGTTCAAGATGAGAAGATTAAAATGTTGTATGCTATGCTTTTATTTGTGCTCATAGCCATTTTAATTGGGAAGATTGGCTAATGTAGCTTTTTTAGCTCTTCAGTGCTTACGGCAAACGTTCACTTGACTGAATGTAAAGAGAGCTTGTAAATTGTTTCTTTGAAGTCTTCATGTTGTATTAACAGAGTGAATGAATGAATGCATTGTCTCTGAATGTATGCATGTTTGAATGAACTGTAATTTGTGTTCTCTCTGAATGCATTATCGCTGAATGAATAAGTGTATTATCTCCGAATGCATTTTCTGTGAATGAACAGTATCAGATTGCAGCTTCTTGTTGTTTATTCTTGCTACTAGCCGATGCTACGGTATCAAGAATTGTTTTATGGAAGCATAGTTATTGCTTCCTAGTGCTTCCAGGTGACATTTCTAAAGTTGCTAGCTAACAAGCACAAGGAAAGTTACATGGTTCCAGGTAGCAGAAGGATGTTAGCTAACAAGCAAATCAAGTTCACGCTAGTGAGACAAGAAGGAAAAGTTTGTATATAGCTTCAGTGCTCTGTGTGTAACAGAATATACTGAAGTTCAAACATATGACTAGCGGCAAAATGTAGATGTTTTTTCTGTGAATGTGTGTGCGCACTATTGCCAGCATTCAATTTTTCGTATTATCAAACAGTGGCAATACTGCCCAATAGATATATCTCTGGCTACAATTTAGTATACTGTATTTATTTGTCAAGCAGAGCAGTAATATGCTTGCTCTAGATTTAAGAGATGAGAGTTCACCTTTTCAGCAATGAGTGAGATTGCAAATTGCAGGTTCCTGCTGTAATATGTTTTAGGCATCAGGTCTGGAAGCCAATGTTACTTATGGATCCCTTTAGTACCTTTCCACCATACAATTTATAAATGCACATGCATCATTTTTTAACTTGAAAGTCATTCCAACTTCAGGAACAAGTATAATCCACTTGCAATAGGAAGAGACATAAACTAGATTGCGCTAACTACACTATGGAACTTTTGCGGATAAGCATGGTACAAGCATCGGTTTTATATCCTTAATTACCTCAGTAAGTGATATTGATGTAGTTGAAGCCACCGATATTGGCATCGTTGAATCCTGCGCTACCACTGTATTTTCTGAAGTCGGCAGCCATGGCGTTGATTCTGTTGAAGTTGGCAGCCATGGCGTTATTCTATTGATATCGGCAACATCAAGGATGAATTTTCAGATGTTATGGAGTCAGAGTTTGGTACTGGTGAATTTTCAGAACTTGCTCTTGTCACTGGCGGCGGCGGCGACGACGTCAGCATTGAAGGTGATCGGGGCGGCGGTAGGGTCAGTGAAGATGAAGGGATGAGGAAGGCGTGTTGGTGTGAAAACTAACAGGAGAAGGGAGATGAATTGGTTTGGAACTTGCGCAATCCGCCGACGCAGCCCAAGCTCTGTTTATATTAGCGGAAGTGCTGCCCTTGTTTTCGGAAGGGCTACAGGACGCTCATTACAACCAAACCAGACCGAATCTGATTCCACATCTTATCTCTACATACAATGGGATTTCTATCTTTATATGACACCTTCCAGATATACTACTCAACACATCTGAACCTTCTATCTGCTAACAGTCGGTTCCATCGATGCCATGGAAGGAGTTCGCCATCAACGACGGCCATCGCAGCGGTGGGCTCTGGGGTACGAACTAGGGCTGTTGCCGTGGGAGCGCGACCGAGGCCATGGGGAGGCGCGTAGAGATCGTCGTTGGGGGCGGAATGCGACGTCGGAGTGGACCGGGGCGACGGTGGCGCGAGTGATGATGATGGCGGCGGCGTTCTCCAGGACAACACAACGAAGCATACTAAGGTGGGAGAACGGGAGATGTGAGAGAAAAGTGGAAGGAAGACTTTACAGGTGTCATTGACTGATTGGGTTGTTATACAAACCGGTGTATATCATGGCGATACAATAAAATTTCTCCAGTACGTGGCCCTGATAGCCCACTAGTTCACTTGCCCACTAAGAGGTCAAGAAGCCTGATTCCATCAGTCTTGGTGCCCAAGACCGCTGGGTCTTTACGTGGATTCTTTTAGGCTGAGGTTTATGATTTATGTTTGTGTTTTTTGAATTCTGGTCTATTTGTGAGAGACAGTACACAGAGAAAAATAGCCGCATGGTATTTTGGCCAATACAGTTGAACTCGGTACAGTTTGTACTACAATTTACCTATAGACCCTGCCTTGAAAAAACACATCATTTAATGGCGTGTTAATGTTCATCCATACATAAGCCATAAGCTCATTTGAACCCAACCTTTGTCTCGAAGGCTTGGAGGAGTCTTGATCAATACCGCACTGGATGTCATACCGGTTTGGCTCATGGAATGGTACATTTTAGTACCGACCTATAACGGTGTACCATTTCATAGTTTAATATAATATTAGATTTATAAGTATATATAAGTTTAATTATGTGCACAACAAATTTCACTTGTAATCTTACTCCAGAATTCCAAATACATAGCAGTAGGATGAAATAAAAATATGATATTTAGTTCAATGAGTTCACTTCATACTTCATAAGCTCAAAAGTAGATAATACAATAAGTCAACAATTGAACAACAACACATAAAACCAAACTGGCACCAGCAGCTACCAGGCAGCTCATTGATGAGTGCTGAGTTGCTGACTACTCACCTCATATTGAGGTTTGCTGCTGCTACGGCCATGGAAAATTGATGCTAGTGCACTCTTGATGCTTGGCTGTGAACCAATTGCTATTCTTGGAGCAAAGAAACTCTTCTCCTAAAGTTGCTTTGTTGCTGAACATAGAGTAGGAGTTGGTGATGTAGGATACCTTCCCCTGCTTTGTAAAATACAAGTTGAACCTTCTTGTGATTCAGCAGATTGAACGGATCCACTTTCATGTCTTGTCTTCTTTCTTCTCTCCTGATTTTCATCCAAACATTCAACAACTGCTTCATTTGCCATTAGACATCACAAAGCACCTTCTTGCATGGTTCAACTTGACCATAGACTCCTACAAGATATTGCTTCAAACGAGTAATACCACTACCTCCAATATTCTTACCACAGTGAAGGCAAATAGGGCAAGCTTCCCATGTACCCAGGCAGGATCCTTTGACTTTGTCGGAGCCAATGCAGGGGCGGGTGTTGATTTGCCTGCTAAGGATGAGCCTGAGGTCATTATCTAGCCAATGAAAGTATGAAACTGTATCAATACATAACAACATACTAAGAATAAAAAGGAGATATTGAATACTAGAGGATGTTCTAGAATTAATTTGTTGCAGAACTGCACTAACAATACAATGCTAAGAATAATCAGGAATGCATAAAGAAATATACACATGTTACAAGAGCATGGAAAGCAATGGTGAGTTAGGCATTGCACAATTCCTTATTGTAGTTTGGTATTGCTGGGTGCTAAATTTTAATAATCCTACTACTGTTGTGTTCCATGCATGTGCTTGATTCAGGTATTTCTGTAGTTATTTCTGCTAAAGCCCAGTTAAAGATAGCCAGAAGACGCTAAAGCCTGGTTAAAGATAGCCAGAAGAAAGATCTTATGTTTCCTCTTCTATATGAGGAAAGAGGGAAAAATGTATATGGCATAGGGCTTAGTGAATACAGTTATAGCAAGCTATCATGGGAATAGGTCTTTGCACAAGATGTCTACTTTAGTTATCATGTATATATTTGTTGTCATTTCCTTACATGTATAATGTATGTTGCTCCACTCTAGCAGTATGTCGATGTACGACATAGATAGTTATGTAAATCTCATGGCTCTTGCAGGTTGTTCAGCAAAAGTGATAAAAATCCAGTATACAAATAGCTAAGAGTTATTTTTGCAACTTCCTCTGAAGGTTTTAGAGGTAAGTTGTGGAGGGGTTCTATGGCAGGATTTCTTAAACACACTGATGGGTCTGGAATCCAAAATCATTGAGAAATCATCATGTGAGCACATGTACTCTTGGTACTTCACCAAAAACCATTCAAGTTTTCCCTATCAAGGAAAGATGGTATTACTGAAAGCAAGGAGTCAGAAATTCAGCTCTTATATTGTTCATTTATTTAGGTTGTTGGGATTAGACTGAAACTGTATGTAATTTCCTTCTCCCTCTCAAGTGAATCTCATTTATTTTGGAAGTTTGCTAGGGCTTGTCTGTCTATTTTAATATTCTTCTTTCTTTTAGACCTTAGATGACAATAACTACAGCAATAATGTTTTGTCATTGCTTCTATTCACACCAGTCCCTTGCCAAAAATGGTTGGCAGGTGAGGAACTCTGTGTGTTGTAGTGGTGGGTTGGTGGTATCTATAAAATTGATTGGGGTGCAGGTTTTTACAAGCATTTATTACAATAAGTGCTTAAGGTAACACGAAACCCTTGCATATTCTTAACTTTATTAGTTCGAATACTCTTGGCAATTTGTTCTTCATTGGCTGGCTTCACTTTCTAAAATATCCAAGTATTGCTGAATTTGCATGTTATTTGATTTGAGAGTTTAGAATTTGCATTATCAATTATTTGAGATCCGTTGCAATGCACGGGCACTTGGCTGGTTACACAATTATGCACGTTGTGTCAAGAGTTGCACATAAAATTTTTGTAATTTTTAGAGCTCAGTTAATATATTTAAAAATTCAAACAAACGGTAAATAAAAAATCCTAACTTAGCAGGTGATTAAGTCGGCTAATTAGCCAGCTTAATCACTGCCGTCCGGTGGCGGGGCGGCAGGGAGGGCACCGCATGGTGGTCGGGCGGCAGGCCCCTATAGCCTGATGGTTGGGCTCCGATGGACAGGTGTCGGCTGCATGGCCCTGCCGCCCAGTCAGCGGGCGGCAGAAGTGCTATTTCTGTCAATTCTGCACACATACATCTATTTTTACAAATATGGGTTAAAAACATGCCAAAAGTGCTAAAAATTCGCACTCTGATGCACTTGCTGTTTATATGTACGTATGTTACTTGCATTGCCTCTCCATCCAATGACCTATCAAACAAGAAATTCTACAACAAATGGGCAATGGCCATGAAGGCGGTGACACACGCATGGCCATCGTCACCGCACCATGCGGCAGGCTAGATATCGGCCGATCGCCAATCAAACCCCCACGCGCCGTGGCCAATGCCGAGCGAGGTGTGAAGCGGGAACATCCATTCCTATCCTAACTAGGCACTTCAATTCGAGAAATTTAATTGTGTAACCAGTGTATGATTGGGTTTGTGTCACGAGTCAATAGGATGATGACACATGGCACGTAAGGACATTAGCACAGGAAAACACCGTAACACATTTTTTAAAGAGTTTTTCACGTGTTTTTCTTTACTAGTGTTACTATAGTAGTCATGCGCCATATGTCATTACTCCATTGGCTTGTGACAAAAACCCAAACTATACCCTGGTTACACAGTAAAATTTCCCCTCCAATTCAGAGCAAATGGTGAAGCCCGTGCAAGCGCTCAACCGCGGCTACACAAGGCGACGTGACGTGACGTCTACACCAGCATTGGTCACTAGCTAGCCATTTTGTATCACTCCTTTCCTTCGACAGTTACCGCTAAGCCAACCAGGTCAACACATTGAATTTAGCCTTATCTTTTTCTATCGCATTACCGCTTAAAAGAAGCCACAGATAAATCACTCTATTTGTTGTACAAGCGATAAGCCCGCTGAAAAGAACCATCTGTCCCTTCAGCCTGTTCACTTCAGCGTCAGGGACAGGTGCAATAATTTATTGGACCAGCAGAAGCTGCCGTACGTGGCAAATCCATTTACACACGATAAACGATAGTCAACCAGCAGCACGTGCTAATAATGCTACATATGACACGTGAGATGAACAGTGACTTGTCTCTCTTTCTTTATAGGCAGAAGAAGTCAATACTATAATGGACACGTTCTGCAGTGTGCAGCGCAAGTGCATGAGATGGGAGGCTGACTTGTGGGTCCAGTAGTACAGCTCGGGTCAACGAGACAAACGTGAGTGCACGCATCTAGCTTACGCTGCAGTACTGCACCGCACTAGCTAGCTATTTATACGCCACACTTGTGCTTACACTAAAAGTCTCGAATAGTAGCTAGCCACCCGTAAGTCGATCGCCATGTCGTCCTCGCCGGCGTCTGCCGTCTCGGGTTCGGCGCCGCCGCACGTGGTCGAGGACTGCATCGGCATCGTGCAGCTCCTCAGCGACGGCACCGTGACGCGCAGCTGGGACTACTCCGGCCTCCGCCTCCCTATCCTGAGCCAAGTCCCGTCCGACCTGCCTCTCCAGTGGAAGGACGTCGTCTACAACGCCAACCACGGCCTCCGGCTCCGCATGTACAGGCCAACCGGTCTCGGCGCGGGCGAAGCCAAGAAGCTGCCGGTGCTCGTCTACTTCCACGGCGGCGGCTTCTGCATCGCCAGCTTCGAGCTGCCAAACTTCCACGCGGGTGGGCTCCGCCTCGCCGGCGAGCTCCCAGCTATCGTACTCTCCGCCGACTACCGCCTCGCCCCTGAGAACCGCCTCCCGGCTGCGCATGAGGACGCGGAGGCCGTCTTCTCGTGGCTCCGCGGCCAGTCTACGTCCGCCGCGGGCACCGACCCGTGGCTCGCCGAGTCAGCCGACTTCAACCGAGTGTTCGTCTGCGGCGACTCGGCCGGCGGCAACATCGCGCACCACATAGCTGTCCGGCACGGATCGGGTGGGCTGGTGCTCGACCCGGTGCGAATCTCCGGGTGTGTGATGCTCTGGCCGTACTTCGGCGGGGAAGAGAGGATGGCATCCGAGGCGGCGTCTCTCGCCAACGCGGTAAACATAGGGATGTCCGAGTTCGACCAGATGTGGCGGCTCGCGCTGCCGGTGGGGGCGACGAGGGATCACCCCTTGGCAAACCCCTTTGGGCCGGAGAGCGTCCCGCTCGACGACGTGCCCTTCCCTCCTGTGCTCGTCGTCGACCCTGATCAAGACCCGCTGTGCGACCGGGTCACGGACTACGTCACGAGGCTTAAGGCGATGGGGAAGCCCATCGAGCTCGTCAAGTTCGAGGGCCAGGGCCACGGCTTCTTCGTCTTCGACCCGTATGGCAAGGCGTCGGACGAGTTGATCCGAGTCCTGAAGCGCTTTGTGTACGGTGGCTACATGTCCAACTGAGTTTGCAACTTGGTTGATGGTTTGTCCAGTCTAGACAATCTACAATATGGCATCGGAAATAAGCTGTATTGTGTAATAAGCTGTATTGTGTAATAATTACTGACAATTACGGCAACGGAAAGAAGAATATTGATGATGTCCGTATAGTCACTTGCGAGTTGCTCCGCTACATGTATAACAGAAACATGCTATCTGTTTCAGATGTCAACTAGGCCAAATGGAAACTACGGAGAGACAGTTAAGAAGCAAAAATATCAGATTTCATAAAGTTCAATGGCGAAATCATATAGTAGACGAGGCAACATGGGAGAAGGAATCAGACTTAGGCCCTGTTTGGAATGCGGGAATTTTTCCCGATTCCTGCGGGAATTGAACTGTTTCCTGCAAAATTTCTGTGAAATTCCTCTGTTCCAAACAGGCCCTTAGAGCGAGAATTTCCCAACCTACTTCTTGGCCCGAGTTGATCTCGAGGTCGAGATCCTTTTTAAGGGGGTAGGTTGAAACAAAACTGAGTTTCGGAGAAAATTCAAAATCTGAATTTGATTTCAATTTCCATTTTTGATTTGTTTCCCCAAATCCTCATCCTATCCTCCACCAATCTCCATGCCCAGCTGCCTCTAATCCTTGCCGTTGCCGCCGGATTGGAGAGGGAGAAGCGCTGCACTGTATCCGGCCGAAAAATCCACCGCCATCCTCAGTCTCGCCGTCGCTCACGCGTCCTTCGTGACCACCCGCGCCTGCATCACCTCCCGCCAAACCCGCTCGGTAGAATGGCCACCTCACCCCGCCCCAGGCCCCGTGGCAGGCCACGCCAGCCCGTCGCAGCGGCCGTGCTCCAGCCTTTGCCGCCGCCATGTCCCCCGCTTTGCCCCCGCGCCGCTTGATTCCGCCACCTACCCGAGTGGACAAACCCCCTTTACACCTCCCCTCTGCTGCCCTGACGCCCCAGCACCGGCCAAAGACCGTGGCGTTGCCGCCGACCGACACGCGCCACCGCCGCCAGGGATAAGCTCCGGGCCGAACCGCCTTCAAGCCGCTATTTAAGTGGCCGAGCGTCCCAAGCCGCGGACATCACCCTCCAACACCCGCCCGACGCCCCCAACACCTCCATTTGCCGCCCCCGTCGCCAGTAATTGCAAAAATCCCCAAACCCGAGCCCTAGACCAATGTCGGTTATCCGCCCCGTGACTCTCCAATTGCCTTCGCCTACAACATCTCCATAACCCAAGAAGTATACCCCGACCGCCGCCCTAGCCTCTCGGCCACCATCCTTCCCCGGCACCGTGAGCACCCCACCGCCGCACCCACCTCACCGTGGCCAGCTTCATATAAGTCTCCCAGCCCAAACCGCCGCTCCCATGAGCTTACCCGAGTCCTAGTGATGCTCTAGCACCAGCCAAATTGCCCTAAAAAGCCCCCATGAGCCTACAATCCCAAAAGTAGCCGCAAGGAAGGAGGGCTCGCCGCCTCCGCCGGCCCGGCCCCCACAAAAATGGAACCCCCACATCATCTCGCACCCGCCCATACCCTCCACTGCCGTCGCAAACCACTGGAGCACCGTCGCAAGCCGCCGCCGTCCTCCTCTGTTCCTCTGTGCGCATGGGCCGGACGGAGGAAGAAGACGACCGAGCCAGCCGCTCCGCGTCCGACCGCGCCACCCCGCCTCCGACCACGCTCGCCCGCGCCCGACAGCACCGCCTTCGCGCCCGACGCCCCCGCGCCCACGTCCGACCGAGCCACCCGCGCCCGCGCCCCGAGTCCGACCGCGCCACCCCGCCCATGCCCGCGCCCGCCCGAGCCAGCCGCGTCGCCCGTACCCGTTCGGCCGAGTCCGAACCGCCCGACCGAGCCGCTTTTACTCGGTTGAGTCCAGCCCACTCGCCCGAGCCCGTTGCACCTGATGAATAGTAACCGACCGAGCCCAATGAACAGTAAACCGACCGAAAGCCCAAAATACAAGTTTATACTCCCCGGATTCGTCTCGAGCCCACCAACCCAAATCCAAGGCCCATTTCTCCATATGACCCTCCTATAAGCCCAAATCTCAATTTATTTGAATTTTATCGGATTTTATCTCTTTATTTCATTTCTTTATTCCTAACTCATTTCTTCGGGCATGAATTGATTTATTTTATTTGCTTTGCGCTAGCTTCCGGAGTCGAGGATTCACAGGATCAGGAGGGAGAAGCTCATGCCCGGATCCAGCCCGCTGAAGAATTTGAACTTGTTGAAATCATAGAATCGCAAGGCAAGTCGCGCATACTTTGATCATGTTGAGCCTATTTTGTCGTTATTATTTATTTAGCAGTATTTTCATTATGATATGTTTAAATCATTATTTTATGTATAAAGTACTGTTTAGAATGACTTGATTTATTAGTTATGACCTACTACCCGAAAAAGCCCCGTTTAAATTGATGACCATATTCATGTTGACAAACCTAGTAGTATTAAATATAATAGTGATATACACATGGTAGTTAGGAATTCATCAAATATTTCTACTGTTAAGGCTTTGTTATTTGTTTAGAGCTTTAAAAATATGGATCTAGGGTAAGCGAGGGTCACAGATGTGGATCCGAAGACCTTATCCTAGGGTGGAGGCTTGGGTGAGGAATGGTGGAAGTACAGGAAGGTACTGAATATGCGTTTGTGCGTGGATAATGCCTCCGAGAAAAATATAAGGACTAGAACCTTATGCTGAGTAAAGAACATAGTATCCGCCCAACCACAAGCGTTGATTTCGTCAAACCTGGTTTAATAACTGCTCAAGTTCAATTGAACCTCTGCAACTGGAGGGGGGAGTCCGAGGGTGAGTTCGTATGGGAGGTGGTTAACCATACAACAGTAGGATTGCTATGAGTCGGATGAGATCCGTGGGGTCATCCGAGCTTATGGGGAATTAGGACCTACTGGGTGGAGGCTATATAAAGAATTGAGCAGTGAACAACCTTGTTCTTTTAACTCTGTCGCGGGAGTTGAGAGATCTTGTGGGTAAAGCAGGGCAACTCTGCAGAGTCATAAAATAATTGTATTCGAATACGCCGTGCTTCCGGTAAATGAAGCTGTGTTTATTGGGTGATTCCAGCAGCAAGGCATAAGTAGGGTTGAGAATGGTTTGGTAATGTTGGATATTAATCACGCTTGAAAACCCTTTACTTAATGGAGTTGCTTTTCAAGTTTTATTAAATAAAACTGCATCTACCCAATTAAAGAAACTGTTATCCCTTCATTCGATATTCCATGCATATAGTTAATGTTAAGCTCCGTGTGACTTGCTGAGTACGGAAGTTGTACTCATACTTGCTTAAAAACATAAACAGAAACTATTAACTTTGAGGAGCCCGGTGAAGATGAAGAAGTGGTGTACTATGAATTGGAAGAAGCTTGGGATTAGGGTCGTTCTCCGCTCAAGCATGCCTGTGGTGTTTCTTTTTGTGCAATATACCTGAAGGTCGTTGGCCCTACTGTTAAACCCGGCTTTAAGCCTTTTATTGTAATAAAGTCGACTTTTGTACTTGAGCTTGCGTTGGCAATGTTATTCACTCGATGGATGTAACTCGCAATTGAACTGTCCTGGGCAATTGCGAGGAATTCATAACGCTCCCAAAAATGGGGGTGTTACAGAGTGGTATCAGATCATCTGCCAGGAGACCCAGTACCGCAAAATGCCTGAAGAAAACAAGAAGATGCACCATCAACTCTTAGCAGTTCAACAAGAAAACTGGCTTATGAAACAGCATGTGAAACATTATCAGCAGAAAGAGCAAGCTGAAGCGTCAAGGTGTGGTGAATATCCCCAAGGCTCCAACAAGCATAGGAGAATGACGGCGCCTCAATACCGTTCATTCTTCGAACCAGCTCCACGTGTCCCGGAGGAGCCTAAAGCAGATGATGAGCAGTCCAAGGGCAAGGAACCCATGATTGATGAGGAGAAAGATCCGGAAGAAGAAGAATGGTGCTCTTGTGACAAAACAGTTGAGAAGGAACCCAAGGGTAAAGAACCAGTGATCGATGATGATAACGAAGAAGACCCGGAGGAAGAAGAGTGGTGTTCCTCTGGAGGCTCTACATCAGATCAGGGATTTTAGTGTTGAGTTGAGTCACGATAAGATAGTCTGAGCCCCTTTTTGTAGTAGCAAGTTTTTGTAATGTAAAATAAGTTGAGGTATGAACTTTGTAAGATAGTATGTGCCCAACTTATGTTATGAATGAATAAAGACTATCTTGCCTATCTAATAATTTGTTTGACAATGGTATCTTTAGTCTATCTCTTCAGATTCCAATTCCCTCGTTTCACTCTGGAATCTTTATCCATTTCATTCTGATCTTATCCTAAGTCTAAATTCTTACTTATCTATCTAACTTTCTAAAAACTCGCTGCAGATCTGAACTCCTAATCTCATCAAAACAATCAAGATGTCAGGAAGTGGAGAAGGATCTCAGGGACAGGACAATCCTCGTCAAAAGGAAGTGCCACAAATCAGCTTCGCAGACATATTGGCCAAGATGGAAGAAAATAGATTCCAAGCAGAACTGAATCAATCTCGCATGATGGAGCAGCATGCTAGACTGTTGGAACAAATTGCTATGAGAAGCGGAGGGAATAATCAACAAGGAATGCCTGGACAGTCAAAGTGGGCAGATTTTCAAAAGACTCGACCTCCAGTGTTTTCTTCCTCACCAGATCCAATGGTAGCTGAGGATTGGCTCAAAGATGTAGAAAGAAAGTTGAATACCATACAATGCAATGCAATGATAAGGAAAAAGTATTATATGCATCCCATCAGCTACAGGGCCCAGCCGCCGCATGGTGGGTGAACTACCAGACTATGAATGAGGATCGAGAGATCCCTTGGAAAGAATTTGAAGATTCGTTCCGCCAAGCTCATGTGCCCACAGGAGTCATTGAAGCCAAGCGTAGGGAATTTCTTGCACTAAAACAAGGAGGGAGAACTGTCACAGAATATCTTCACCAGTTCAATGCATTGGCCAGATATGCCCCCGATGATGCAAAGACTGAAGAGAAAAAGATGGAGCGATTCAAAGAAGGGTTACAGAAATCCTTGAAATATCATATTTCAATGGTGGACTATAAAGACTTACCCACAATGGTAAACAAACTCATCATGTCTGAAGAGGCAAGAAATGAATTAGAGGACACTCGGAAGAGGAAGATAATACAAAGAACATCTTCGTCAGACGGATCTCGAAAGCAAATGATGCTAGCACCCCAGTTTAGAGGACAACAGGGAAGGAAATTTGTATACATGCCTAAATCACAGTTTAAGACTAGCCAAAGCTCTATGACATCTCAGCAGAATGTCAGGCAAATTTCTATGCTGAAGTGCTATAACTGCGGAGGGAATCACTTACAGAGGCAATGCCCGCAATTACATACTATCTGTTATCACTGTGGCCAAGCTGGCCATTACAAGAATCAGTGTCCACGAGGAGGATTACCCTCAGAAGTAGCAAAAGCTCAGGTTGGGGTACATGCATCTTCGCCACGTCAATTCATTGCTGTGCCAAAGCAAGAAGAAGGAGGACAGACTAGACAGTTTGCAATGAAGCCAGCAGGAACTCAGACGACAAACCTGATGTCAGCAGCAGACAAGGGAAAAGGGATACTGAAACCAGTCCAAGGAAGGATAAACCATATTTCCGCAGAAGAAGCAGCGGGAGCCAACGACGTCATCGTTGGTACGTATCTTGTTAACTCAAAGCCTTCTGTGGTTTTGTTTGATCCCTGAGCAACACATTCATTCCTCTCCTTGGCGTTTGTTGTGAAAAATCAATTGCCATTTTCTCCTTTACAAAAGTCTTATTCCTTTCAAACTGCTGGGAATAAAGTGGAATCTCGCTTTGGATGCAAAGACCTAGATTTAGAAATCCAAGGAGTCAAATTTAAGACAGACTTGCTATTATTGGAAATGAAGGGATTGGATGTTATATTAGGAATCGATTGGTTAACTAAGTATAAAGCCAATGTGAGTTGTGAAAATAAGCTAGTAACTCTGGTAAGTCCAAAAGGACAAAAGATAGTAGTAAAGACATATCCAGTATTAGTAGAGAAAATGAAGGCGAGTACTCAGAGTATAATGGTAGAAGAGGGAGTATCCTAAATACCTATAATTCGGGAATATCCAGATGTTTTTCCAAAGGAGCTACCTGGAAAGCCGCCAGATAGACCCATAGAGCTTGCTATTGAGTTGATACCAGGGACTAAACCCATCACAAAGCGTCAGTATCGGATGTCAACCCAAGAGCTAAAGGAACTTAAGAAGCAGATGGATGAATTGATGGAGAAAGAAAGTATACAACCTAGTATATCTCCTTGGTCAGCCCCAGTACTGTTCGCGAAGAAAAAGGATGGTAGTCTGAGAATGTGTGTGGATTATCGAGGATTGAACGCAGTGACTATCAAAAATAAATATCCTCTGCCAAGAATAGATGACTTATTTGATCAGCTCAAAGGAGCCAAGGTGTTCTCAAAAATTGATCTAAGATCTGGATATCACCAGCTTAAGATCCGAGAGCAAGATTGTGAGAAGACTGCCTTTACCACAAGATATGGATTATTTGAGTTCACAGTGGTACCATTTGGCTTGACAAATGCACCTGCATATTTTATGAACCTGATGAATATGGTATATATGGAGCAGTTGGACCATTTTGTGATAGTATTCATTGATGACATATTAATATATTCCAAGACAGAAGAAGAACATCGACAACATCTGCATCTCGCTTTGAGTAAGCTGAGAGAACATCGGTTATACGCCAAGTTCTCTAAATGTGAGTTCTGGATGAAGGAAGTAGCCTTTCTCGGACACATTATCACAGAAGAAGGAGTAAAAGTAGACCCTGAGAAAGTGAAAGCAGTGATGGAATGGAAACAGCCAACCACCGTAACAGAAGTCCGAAGTTAAGAAGCAAAAATATCAGATTTTATAAAGTTCAATGGCGAAATCATACCGCAGACGAGGCAACATGGGAGAAGGAATCAGACTTACAGCGAGAATTTCCCAACCTACTTCTTGGCCCGAGTTGATCTCGAGGTCGAGATCCTTTTTAAGGGGGGTAGGTTGAAACAAAACTGAGTTTCAGAGAAAATTCAAAATCTGAATTTGATTTCAATTTCCATTTTTGATTTGTTTCCCCAAATCCTCATCCTATCCTCCACCAATCTCCATGCCCAGCTGCCTCTAATCCTTGCCGTTGCCGCCGGATTGGACAGGGAGAAGCGCTGCACTGTATCCGGCCGAAAAATCCACCGCCATCCTCAGTCTCGCCGTCGCTCACGCGTCCTTCGTGACCACCCGCGCCTGCATCACCTCCTGCCAAACCCACTCAGTGGAATGGCCACCTCACCCCGCCCCAGGCCCCGTGGCAGGCCACGCCAGCCCGTCGCAGCGGCCGTGCTCCAGCCTTTGCCGCCGCCGTGTCCCCCGCTTTGCCGCCGCCCATCTCCTCTGATCGCGCCACCGCGTCCCCACGCCGCTTGATTCCGCCACCTCCCCGAGTGGACAAACCCCCTTTACACCTCCCCTCTGCTGCCCTGACGCCCCTGCACCGGCCAAAGACCGTGGCGTTGCCGCCGGCTGACACGCCACCGCCGCCAGGGATAAGCTCCGGGCCGAACCGCCTTCAAGCCGCTATTTAAGTGGCCGAGCGTCCCAAGCCGCGGACATCACCCTCCACCACCCGCCCGACGCCCCCAACACCTCCATTGCCGCCCCCGTCGCCGGTAATTGCAAAAATCCCCAAACCCGAGCCCTAGACCAATGTCGGTTATCCGCCCCGTGATTCTCCAATTGCCTTCGCCTACAACATCTCCATAACCCTAGAAGTATACCCCGACCGCCGCCCTAGCCTCTCGGCCACCATCCTTCCCTGGCACCGTGAGCACCCCACCGCCACACCCACCTCCCCGTGGTCAGCTTCATATAGGTCTCCCCAGCCCAAACCGTCGCACCCATGAGCTTACCCGAGTCCTAGTGATGCTCTAGCACCAACCAAATTGCCCTAAAAAGCCCCCATGAGCCTACAATCCCAAAAGTAGCCGCAAGGAAGGAGGGCTTGCCGCCGGCGAACGCCGCCTCCGCTGTCCCGGCCCCCACCAAAAATGGAACCCCCACATCATCCCGCACCCGCCCATACCCTCCACTGCCGTCGCAAACCACCGGAGCACCGTCGCAAGCCGCCGCTGTCTTCCTCTCCTCTGTTCGCATGGGCCGGACGGAGGAAGAAGACGACCGAGCCAGCCGTTCCGCGTCCGACCGCGCGACCCCGCCTCCGACCGCGCTCGCCCGCACCCGACCGCACCGCCTTCGCGCCCGACGCGCCCGCGCCCACGTCCGACCGAGCCGCCCGCACCCCGCGTCCGACCGCGCCACCCCGCCCACGCCCGCGCCCTACCGCGCCCGCCCGAGCCAGCCACGTCGCCCGCACCCGTTCGGCCGAGTCCGAACCGCCCGGCCGAGCCGCTTTTACTCGGTTGAGTCCAGCCCACTCGCCCGAGCCCGTTGCACCCGATGAATAGTAACCGACCGAGCCCAATGAACAGTAAACCGACCGAAAGCCCAAAATACAAGTTTATACTCCCCGGATTCGTCTCGAGCCCACCAACCCAAATCCAAGGCCCATTTCTCCATATGACCCTCCTATAAGCCCAAATCTCAATTTATTTGAATTTTATCGGATTGTATCTCTTTATTTCATTTCTTTATTCTTAGCTCATTTCTTCGGGCATGGAATTGATTTATTTTATTTGCTTTGCGCTAGCTTCCGGAGTCGAGGATTCACAGGATCAGGAGGGAGAAGCTCATGCCCGGATCCAGCCCGCTGAAGAATTTGATCTTGTTGAAATCATAGACTCGCAAGGCAAGTCGCGCATACTTTGACCATGTTGAGCCTATTTTGTCGTTATTATTTATTTAGCAGTATTTTCATTATGATATGTTTAAATCATTATTTTATGTATAAAGTACTGTTTAGAATGACTTGATTTATTAGTTATGTCCTACCACCCGAAAAAGTCCCGTTTAAATTGATGACCATATTCATGTTGACAAACCTAGTAGTATTAAATATAATAGTGATATACACATGGTAGTTAGGAATTCATCAAATATTTCTACTATTAAGGCTTTGTTATTTGTTTAGAGCTTTAAAAATATGGATCTCGGGTAAGCGAGGGTCACAGATGTGGATCCGAAGACCTTATCCTAGGGTGGAGGCTTGGGTGAGGAATGGTGGCAGTACAGGAAGGTACTGAATATGGGTTTGTGCGTGGATAATGCCTCGGAGAAAAATATAAAGACTAGAACCTTATGCTGAGTAAAGAACATAGTATCCGCCCAACCACAAGCGTTGATTTCGTCAAACCTGGTTTAATAACTGCTCAAGTTCAATTGAACCTCTGCAACTGGAGGGGGGAGTCCGAGGGTGAGTTCGTATGGGAGGTGGTTAACCATATAACAGTAGGATTGCTATGAGTCGGATGAGATCCGTGGGGTCATCCGAGCTTATGGGGAATTAGGACCTACAATTGAAAGTACTTCATACGAATTTTCAATTTTTTGCCAAATAGTATTACCTTGCACTTGTAGAAAGACTTCCATACGAGTTTTCCAATAGAGATAATTTGTTCCATTAAAAAATGGTGGGTTACCAGATAACCGTTTTCGATCTAACGCCATTGCAGCCTTGCTCTGATACCACTTGTAGAATAGTAAGAGCCTTCTCACTCGAAAAACTAGCCAATAAGGTGAGAGGCTCACTTACTTTTAAGTTAGGTCACTTACTTTTCCATACCAATATGGGACTATTCTAACATTGTTTTTATGGAGTAACATTTTTTGTGTTTTCATCTATGCTTTCTAACAAAAAATAACTAGATGGAGTAACAACAAGTAGCCAATGCTTCGGAAACCTTAAACTTCATTGTAAGCACTGTGGGCCGCTCGTTTCGGTTTTAGCTTCTGACTTCTGACTTATTTTTCACTATTCATAAATTTCGTCTTTTTCTGAACTTTTGACTCTTTTTTGAGCTTTTTTGCCGATTCTTTTTCCCCGTATTCGTTTGCATTATCCGTGATGAGCTAGCATATTTTTTCTATTTTTAATTTTTTTTAAATTTAATTACACCAAATAATCTATCTTCAGCTACAGTGAAATTTTAGCCGCTACAGTGCAATTTCAGCTATAAACCATAGCTTTTCAGTCCAACCGAGCGGGGCCATTTCTATTGTTTCTGAGGCATGCTTTGACGCTTAACGAAATCTGGACACTGTTGGACCCGTAAACAATTAAATTTCCCGTTTTGGCCTCCTTTTGAAAAAAATTCCAAAAGTGGACCTCTCCCGACCGCGCGTCTCCGTGCTGCCGCCACCTGTCCCGATCGTGCGGTCTGGCACCGCGCGACCACGCTGCCTCGTCGCCCGACCGCGCCTCTGCTGTCCCGAGCACACGATCGTCCCGCCGAGCGCACGACCGCCATCGCCGACCGCACGATCGAACGGGCGAGCGCACAACTGCTTCGCCGACCGCGTGACTTAAAAAACCAGCGCGCGAAGGAGGAGCTGAACTGTAGCGGCAATTATCAGCGGAGAGAGCGAGTTCACTGCACTGCACGTATGTGAATTGCTCATGAGAAAGTTCACTGTTCACTGTTCATGGGTGCAGGAATATTTCTGTGTGATATCTCAAAAGCAAAGTGAAAGAAAAGCTGATAAAAAGACATATAACGGGGGCCGGTTTTAAGTCACGCGGTCACTGCACTGCACGTATGTGAATTCCTTCGCGCGCTGGTTTTTTAAGTCACGCGGTCGGCGAAGCAGTCGTGCGCTCGCCCGTTCGATCGTGCGGTCGGCGATGGTGGTCGTGCGCTCGGCGGGACGATCGTGCGCTCGGGGCAGCAGAGGCGCGGTCGGGCGACGAGGCAGCGTGGTCGGGAGAGGTGCCAGACCGCACGACCGGGACAGGTGGCGGCAGCACGGAGACGCGCGGTCGGGAGAGGTCCACTTTTGGAATTTTTTTCAAAAGGGGGCCAAAACGGAAAATTTAATTGTTTACGGGTCCAACAGTGTCCAGATTTCACGCTTAACTAGGTAGAGTATTATCTGGACAGCCCTTGCCACGTCACCTTTCCGTGACTTATCTGACAGTGGAGCAGGAGGCAGTAAGTTTCGTGAATAAGCAAAGTTCAATCACCCGCTAGGTTATGTGACACAACAACCCTACAAGTATAGTGACATAAAGGTTGTGTCATGCAACCTAACCCTCCGTAATCAATTGTAACACTATGGATGATTACCAGTGATACCACATGCATTGCCCAACAAATTAAGCAGGAACAGACACTTGATTAGGAGTAAGAAAATCAAGGGGTAACGACATCGGCTAGATATTTTGGCTACATGCATATGGTTTTTGATTTTTACTATAGTAACTAACTTTTAAACGGTACATCTTTTTAAATTAGAATCTACAAGTCATCGATTGTAGTAGATACTATACCAACTTCAGCTATATTAACCAAAATCGCATGCAACTGTCTCTCTTCGGGGTGCTCAAAATGACTTTTTTGTAGTGGCTTATGGCTGAAAAGCACTGTACCTGGCTGAAATTGCACTGTAGCTGATGGTGACTTATTTGGCGTAATTAAATTTAAAAAAATTAAAAATAGAAAAAATAGGTTAGCCCATCATGGACAATACAAACGAATACAGGAAAAAAAGAACCAACAAAAAAGACCAAAAAAATCAGAAAAAGACGAAATTGTTGAATAGTGAAAAATAAGCCAGAAGCCAGAACCCTAAGCCGTTTTAAGCGGGTTCTTCGTACTCTCTTACGAACAGTCAGAATTAAAAAAAATCATAAGTTATAACCGAAAAAGAACCCTCCGATGCCCTGCTGGCCTGCCTGCATAGAGTAGCCAATTTAGTATTTGGACCTCAAGCGTGGTCAGTGCAGACCATGTTACGCCTGTTATGTTACTGACATGTAGACCACATGGCTGCTAATCGAATGGTTTCTTAATTTAATGAACCTGATTGGTTTCTTTAGCCTGCTTCTACGAGCAAACTGTTAATTTAGTTCAATGCCTGTTACTGGAGTACATGTCACGCCTGACGTAAATCGCATGCCGCGAAAACTAGTCACCTTCCCGCTAAACTACTATAAAACCCAACCCCAGGTACTGGCCATTTCAAGCTAGGATTGAGCAAGCGACCTGCCTCGAGCACACACAGGAAGCTGTCCACGCTTACTCGTTTGCTCAGCCACTCGCCGCGCGCAATGTCGACATCCTCCACTCCGGCCACCGCGGCTCCCTACGTCGTCGAGGACCGTCGTGGCGCGCTGCAGGTGCTCAGCGACGGCACGGTCATCCGTAACCCGCCCCCGCCCTTCCCGGCAGGCGCCGACGAGTACGACGACGGCCGCGTCGAGTGGAAGGACGCCGTGTACGACGCCGACCGCGGTCTCGGCCTCCGCATGTACAGGCCGATCGACGACGGCCGGAGAGGAGGATCGCAAGAAGCTCCCCGTGCTCGTCTACTTCCACGGCGGCGGCTTCTGCAACGGCTCCTACTCCTGGCCGAACCAGCACGCCGGCTGCCTCCGCCTCGTCGCAGGCCTCCCTGCCGTCGTGCTATCCTTTGACTACCGCCTCGCGCCCGAGCACCACCTCCCCGCCGCGCAGGAGGACGCGGCCGCGGCCCTCCTCTGGCTCCGCGGCCAGCTCGTCTCCGACCCGTTTCTCGCTGACGCGGCAGACTCACGCCGGGTGTTCGTCTCCGGCGAGCCCGCCGGCGGCAACATGTCACACCACCTGGCACTCCGGTTCGGCACGGCCGGGCTCGACCCGGTAAAGATCGCGGGATACATCCTGCTCATGCCGGCGTTCCTCTCGGAGGAGCCGAGCCAGTCCGAGCTGGACACGCCGGACACCGCGTTCCTGAACCGGGGCATGATCGACCAGGTCATCCGGCTCTGTCTGCCGGCAGGAGGGAGCAAGGACGACCCGCTGCTCAACCCCTTCGGCCCGGACAGCCCGAGCCTGGAGTCCGCGGACGTCGGCCGCATGCTCGTCGTGGCCGCGGAGGGCGACCTGCTGCGGGACAGGAACGTGGAGTACGCCGATCGGATGAAGGCGATGGGGAAGGACGTGGAGCTCGTCGTGTTCGCCGGCGAGGAGCACGCGTTCTTCAGCGAGAAGCCACTGTCAGCGGCCACCGCCGAGCTGGTCCGAGTCATCAAGCGCTTCGTTGAGCGGGACGGAGCCGAGTCGGGTTGAATTAGTACGTAGGTATATACATACCTGCGCTTGTTGTGATTTGTCAGGACGTTATATATCTCTGTGGTGCCCTGTTCCGGTGTACGTACTCCATATAAGGGAGTTTGTCTGTCTACCCAGAATAACTGAGCCTTATATATAGAGATGGGCTTCAAGATTAATTCGCTATTATATTGCTTTGCATACGTAAATGGCTTTTTTTTCAGGGAGATGCTTACACAAATAGCTGTGAGACAAACAACACGTGTTGCCTTTCGCTATCCTATTGAATTGTTCACCGGCAGATGTAGACCCATGACAGCCAAGGCTTTAGCCTGGGCTTAGAATCAAAAACCTATAAAGACACCATTGAGAAACTACCAAAAATACAAAGATTTAGGATCACAATCCACAAAGATTTTCCTCGAAAAACCACAAAAAATATAAAGGTTTCGATAAAAAACCAACAAAGATTCCATCGATAAACTATAAAAAACTAGTAGTATGCCCGTGCTAACGCTACGGTAAAATACAAAACAAGATAAAATTTGTAAAAAATAAAACGAACAATCAGATTCATTAAGATTCACGTCTCATGCTTTGAGCACACATGCCACATACCTGTAATATAAAGAGGACAGGATAAAGCAGCAAGAGCTGCCCTTCCACACCAGCTGTTTCTCCAGCGACAACATCCATTCTTTTAGCCTGCAAGTAGTCAAGGGCAACAGAGTAAATAAAAATGAGGCAAATGGCATATTACTCTTTTGTGATATTAGATACATCTTAATTGCGACAAAAGTTAGGTTGACCTTGAGAAAGGTATATAGATGATAACAGAAAATATCAATTTAACAGTTCTTTGAGTAGTACAAACAAGCATTGCCCATAAGATTTATTTTAAGAAAGGTCTCAACTCTTATCTTTGTTATTAGTACCAGCGATGTCTCCAACTTCTAGCTAAAATGTAAACCTCATAACAAATATCAAATGAATTGAATTGATTTGATTTGATAAACACCAACTAAAGATCACCATGCATCTAGTGTCATTACATACAGGACCATCTGCGGTTGATACTGGTTAGAATCTTGTTACGGAATACATCATAAGATATATTTTTTCTTCGGATTCAGATGGCAAAATTTCAACACTAAAGAGTAGGTATTGATTACTTTTCTTGAATAAAGACAGGACATTACCTTTCCTAGAGCTATTCGAGTGCGTAATCTTTGACGCTGGTACCTATTCTGTAGATGCATTGCAATTCCTTGCATGATTGCCCACCGCAGGAAAAGTTGTACCCCTTCTCTGCAAAAAGGTCATAGTTTGAGTTCAGTGTTCAAAGATTTGGGATTGACACCAAAGCGATATACCTGCTTCCTCTGAAAAAAATCATATACCTGCTTGCTGGAACAATCAGCCTGTCCCTTTATCTCCCATGTAAGACTAACAAGAGCCATTAGCATTGCTAGATAGTGGTGGAATATCCACCTGAAAATATAGTAGAGCATTATGATAAAAAGATCTTGCTTTGTAAAAGAAATTGATTTTGCAAGATTGAGAGAACAAACTAAACATGGGCTCTACGCAACAAAATGAAGAGAGGTGTTGATCCCAGATCTTTCAAATACCAACAAATTAACCGACATTTGGTTAAATTTGAGCACATTTGACTGGCCATTCGTTAAAAATGGGCATTAATTTCCAATCAATTGCTTGAATGCTAGTTGACAATTTCCATATCTTAAGCAATGAAATTTTGAATCCTTACCAAGGGCGAATATCACTTCCATTTACAATCAAAACATTCTCCCGCAAAGCAAAACTTGTGTAGAGGAATAATAGCCAAGCCTGTAAAGTGGAAAGACACTCTTTACATCGTTTCTGTTGGACAATGAGTGATGAGAAGAGTATATATATTCAGGGTGTATCACAGTACTCAACAAAATACCTGGTACACCTGAACTGCCAATGCTGGAAGGCATCCATCCCATATCCACCATCTCAGTAGGAGGGTGGATGGAAACAATAGAAACATATAGGCAGCCCTATCCTACCAATACAAAGGTTAAACCATCAAGTTTGTCAGGCAAGGCTTAAAATTTACAAGACTGAAAATTTTAGCACGTATACAACATCAGTTCAGTTCAGCAATTCAGTGAAGGATATAGACAAAAAAAAATAGAAAAACTATAGATGTTGGCCATTTTTATTTGTTACTTATTAAACTAAACGTTATCACGTGAACTCTATACAAATTAATTGCTTTCTACCAAAATTCTATAAAACTGCGCATTCTCAACATCAATTATAAAACGACAAATTACGTGCTTGTTTATTTTTCGTTCTGCGACGGTAGTCTAAATCGCTTTATCCGTGAGGTTTTTCAGGCCGTCTGATTAACAAACCAACACTTAAACATAATTAGAATAATATAAATTTCATTACGAAAAATCTAAAAAACATTCTAACGTTTGAAACAGATCTTGACAAGAGATCAGCTATCCTAAGCGGTGAGCTGCAAGCAATAGCGCTATTTTCATGGTTACCCATATGTTAACCATTCCATTATAGCGCTATTTTCATGGTTACCCACATGTTAACCATTCCATTTTTGCTGAACGTTCTAGAGATGAACATCAGGGATCATGGATGCATGGTCCATCTAAAGGGCCAGAGACCGTTTTTTCTAACCAGGACGAGATTAGTTAACCAAACAGAGCATAAACATCACTAACCGAACAGAGAGATGGAGATAATTATCATTGGCCCCATGGCCTGCCAATGCGACGCACGCACCTTGAGGTAAGTGTCGACGGCGCGGTACAGCCCGTCATCCGCGGCACGTGCGTGCGCCGACATGGCTCGCGCGAGTTCCTCGAACTCCGCTGGCCGCAGCCCGGCCTCCAGCGCCGCCTCCGCGAGGTACGCGTCCACCAGCCTCGCCACCCAGGCGGCCGCCGCGCCGCCGCCGCCCGCCTTGGCACCCTCCCGAAGGAAGCCCCGCACGAGGCGGAGCACGAGGGGGACGTCCAGCAGCGTCGCGCACGGGCGCGTCGGGCGGTCGTGGGCGGCGGCGGCAGCGCCGTGCCAGAGCCCGAACGCCGGGATCATCACGGCGCCGAGCGACGCCTGGTCCAGCCGCCGCGCCGCGCGGGACTCGAGGTCCCCGAGCAGCGCGGCGTCGGCGCCGACCATGCTCCCCGCGCGGAGCAGCCAGAGCAAGAAGTCGCACGTGATCCCGTCGTCCCTGTCGTCGGCGTCGTCGGGCGGGAGAGCGGCGACGAGGGACTCGCGGATTCGGAGGAGTGCCTCTCCCACGAGTTCCTCTCCCCTGCGCTGCTCGCCGAGTTCCCTTCGCTTCTCGGCGGCGGAGTGGAGACGGGTATCACGGGGTTGAGGCAGCGTCGGGGGCGTGGGCGTGGGCGCGGGCTGGGTTCTGGGTTCAATGATGTGCATGATCCGGATGATTTTGGCCTTAGGATCTTCAATGAGTAAGAGAAGAAGGCTTGAGGAGAGATCCAAACCATTCATTTGTATGAAGTTGGATTACTTTGGTACACAAATCTGAGTGGACTTAGATTAGGTATGACTGTGGGGTGGTTGAGGGGGTGGATTTAGTAAAGAAAATTTTGGTGTATTATAGAGGGGTAGAGATAGGAAGAGACAAACTGCCCAACCTAAGAAGAGTTAGCGCAGCCCCCGGATGTGGCCCGTTACTTGTTCCGCCTCAAGAATAGTTGATAACTAGTATCACGCACACGCCTTGTTGTGAGCCCTTTTTTGGGAAGGTATTTAGAAATTCTCTAAATGTAGAAATTAGAAAGATATTGAGCTATTTGGTAAGCACAATAAAAGTACTGGTTTTGTTATTCTAAAGGCACATATGAGTGGAATATAATCACAAAATTGTCTGCATGTTCTTAAAACTGTGAAACCAGTTAACGCTATGGAGGATGTGCATTTATCAAAACAGAACAGTGTGATGCTAACAAATAATCTTCTCATAGTCAAAGTTATTTGTTGATCACACCAATGCAAGAAGGATTAAGAAAACTTTGTATATATATAGTCACTATGACGGGAATGAAAACCTAAGATATGTAGCAGTTATGATCTAAACTTTAATGTACCCTTGTACAGAAATTGATGGATCACATAGGAACAATGATTTTAAAAGGCATATTCAGACAGAAAAGCTAAAACTTCAATTTGCAAGATAGGACTTGAAAGCAGGGGATTTGAAACGTGAACATATAAAGATATGAGCCAGATTACATATGGTGGAGAAGAATTACGAGAAAATTGATACTTTGCCATCCTATTCGGTGGGCTTCGACAAAATACCACTCCCTAGAATGATCACTATAAAATGCCACTCTTAACATTGACACTTTGATTATTTGCCATTTTGAGGGTTTTTTAGGATTCTTAATTACTTTTTAACCATTTTCAGATTATTTGCCACCACCTGCACCGCCTTGCCCTTCCGCCGCAGCACGTCGGTGTACCGCCGCTGCCAGTCCAGCAGCGGGTCAAACCCGCCGATCACCACCATCGCCGGCGGGAACGCCTCCGCCAGCTCCGCGTTCTCGTCGGTCACGTGCGCCGCTGGGTGGTCACGGTTGGCGCCCACCGGCAAGAACACATCCCACGAGAAGTCCGACCGCCGGAGGTTCACCACCGGCGCCACGCCCTCCAGCCTCAGCTCCGACTCCGTCCGCTCCTCGCCCCCGAAGTACGGCTGCACGGGAAAGATCCCGGCGAGGTGGACGGACTTGGCGGAGGACTGCCACGCAGCCGCCCAACGGTTGGCAACGTGGTGGACGATGTTGCCGCCGGCGCTCTCCTCGGCGAGGAAGCAGCTGGAGAGGTCGATCGGGACGTCGAGGCCCGGGACGCCGTTGGCGTCGATGAAGCGGAGCGCGTCTACGCCGTCGTCGTAGGGGGCGGGGTACCGGTGCTCGGGCGCGAGCCGGTAGTTGACGGAGACGACGACCGCGCCGATGACGCTGCAGAAGCGGCGGCAGACGCCGTTGAAGGGGTCGACGGCCGGGGAGAAGAGCACGAAGCCGCCGCCGTGGTAGTACACGATGATAGGGAGCGGCGACGCGGCCGCCGCAGGGGCGAAGACGCGCGCCCAGATGCCGCGGGAGGCGTCGATGGTGAAGTCGAAGGAGCGGACGCCTCCGGCGTCCGCGCGCGAGCTGGCGCACACACTCATGAGGCGGTCGATGACTGAGTAGCCCAAGGGCAAATGTGTCTTTTCCCGTGGCAAATAATCTGAAAATGGTTAAAAAGTAATTAAGAATCTAAAAACACCTCAAAATGGCAAATAATCACAATGTCAATGTTAAGAGTGACATTTTATAGTGGTCATTCTAGGGAGTGGCATTTTGTCGAAGCCCACCGAATAGGATGGCAAAGTATCAATTTTCTCGAAGAATTACCAAGCCTCGGCTCCTTTGTTAGTGATGACACAAAGCACGGCCCCACTGTTGCAATTACAAAAAAGTGAATAAGATCTCAAGAATTGCTATAATCCTGAACAAAAGATATAACACTTTCTGAAAGGAAAACACCATTAATGGATAGAGATAGTCCTTGAATGGAAAGATGAGAACCATAAGCCTTCTACGCACGGTTGACCACACTCGACATTTTAAGAGCGCCATGGATGGTAGTGCTTCGAATCAATTGTGCGTCCTTTTCTTGCCGGGTGAAAGGATGGAGAGGATTGAATCAGAGGCGTGATAGGCATAGTTGAGGAGTCTGCGGCGATCGCGTGGAAGTTGCTGATTGGTGTCTGCGGCATGAGGCCATTTGGATCAAAGCATCGGAAATGGCGTCGATACGGAGAAAGGCGACCATCTTGCTGGATCGCACCTATATATGTTAATTGAATGGTTAGTATTTTAGTGATGATGTGGATTAACTTAAGTCTATTTTTATAGTTAACTAATTATCTGCTCGTGCGTTACAACAAAATTTATTGGATGTATAGAGAATCCTACTATGAAAGAGTGCTGCTCTGATCAATTAGAATGTAGAGAGTGATTAGAAGAGATTCGAAGAGAAGGATGATAGTAATGATTTTAAAAGTAAGAAGGATTCCTACCGTTGCCGGCTGCGCTCGCCGCAGCATGTCAATTAGCACGTAGCCATACCAACAGCACGCATTTTTCTTTTCTACCTCGATCGAGAGATCAGCAATCGTGCATAGCATGACATCCTCCCTACCATAATTTCCAACACGACTCTAGGAATTCGAGTTCCTATCAAGGCAACTAGCCACGTAGGCGTGGCGCCACGCCACGCCAGCCACCGTGTGGACCGAAGCAAAAGAGACGGCGATTCGCAGGGAGTCTCATAAAAAAAATCGAGGACTTGTGCGTAATTTTGGAAAAACAAAAGGACTTTTTTGCAAAAAACCGAGGACCTGCAAGGACCTGTACGTAAGTAAATAAGGACCAATACGTAATTTTGGAAACCCGCGGGGCGCCATCCAAAATTTTTTTTGAAAAAAACTGGGTGCAGGGACCTTTTCGCGAGGAAAAAGGACCTTTACGTAATTTCGGAAAAAGTGGAGGGATTTGCCTCCCCCGGCCGTACCAAAAACCGGGGGACACCCGTCGGCCGGCCGGCGCTCGCGGTCGACGTGGATAGCGCGGGGGGGCCGGAATCCCCCCGGCTATAAGGAGGTTAGTATGCTTGAAAAAGTACTGCTCCCATTTGTCGAGGCCTTTGCAGCCCTCCAACGTCTGGAAAAAAAGGATAAAAATACTGGTCAAATTAAAACACAGCAAAAACTTTTGAATTCACTGAAGGCTGAAGCAACTTCCATCCGAAAAACTGCACCGCCAATCAAGTTCATGCCTTTCTTACGGGTTTCAGATTTTCAGTAGACAGCCAAGGGAATAAAAAAGGACACCAAAACCGCACAGCATGGAGCTTTCGAATCAGATGGCAGATATGGTCCAATCACTTGTCTGAAACGTCGTTGATGGAATAACGTCCGACTAAATAAATTGATTGGACGTCTCACTCAGTTACTTCACTCAAGCGCATCCTCTTTCCAAACCCCCACGATCATCTCTCTCTATTCCTGCTTACCTCCTCTCCCACCTTCTGCCTCCCACCCCAATTCCAAATCCATTAGATCCATCCCTCCACAGCCGTGCACAGTCCAATCGCTTCGTGCATGCAGATCTGCAAGTGTGCCTCCCGCCTCCTTGGCTCAGTCTACTCCCCCATGGCGCTGTGTCCCCGATTCGAGCTCTCACTCCGGTCCCCGCCGCCAGCCCCGAATCTCACACGAGGGGCACCGGCTTCGTGGCCGCGACTGCCACCTAGGAGTCTGGCAAAGTCAGTCGCAGCCTCCGCGAGCTCCGTGGCATCCTGACCTCGACCGCCGATAGCGGCCTCATGAACGCTGCACAAGCTCCGCCGCCTTCTCCTACTGGTACGGTGCTGGATCCACGCCGCCTGCCACCGCCGCACCTGAGGCCTCGCCGCCGCCTACCATGGGAGGTAGGTGTTGTTTTTTGTTGCAACATTTTTTTATTTCATGTGTGTAATATTTTGATTTTTGGCCGAAAAATATTGCATAGATAGATAAAAAAATATTGTGAGTGACCGTATGACCACGGCCGCTACAACCAGTGCTACTACGACCACAACAATGGTCGTAACAGCCGTAGTCATAGTGGCTGTGGTCGAAGTTCCTAACACTTCTGCAGCCTCGTCGTCGACCTCATGCTCCGTATGCTCACCATTGCCAGCGATGGTTGCGGCCTCGCGCATGACACCATCCTCATGCTAGCCTCTCTAGGTATCTCCAAATGAGCTAATGCCAATAAAAGACAGGGCAAATCATCAATTATCTCTTTCTAATTTCATAAATGCAACATTTTGATTTCGTATGTGCAACATTGGTATTCTTATCAAATTTTTTGTTGCATACATGGCTGAGAAATGTTGCATAGATGATAAAAAATCTTGTGACCGATCGTACAGAGCTAGCGCCTGGATCGGACGTTCGGGCGCTAGCAACTCCCAATAAAGAACTAATGAGGAAAGGAACGGAACGGACGAGATGTAGTGCAATAATTTCGTCAGTGAATGCGAATCGGACGATAAAGGGTTCTTTTTTTACTTTGGTTTTGGTTTCTATTGTAGTATAAGTAGATTGTAGTATATAATGTACTGAGTTCAACTATACCGATTAATATCATGTGCGACTTTTACCCTCTTCATATTATCTCCGGTGAACAGCCAAAAACCCAAAAAACCCATCCGTGTCTACAAGAGAAAAAGGAAGAACCACATCCACATGCGCCTGTGATACAGGATCTTCTTAACTTGAAATAGAGGGAAATGGCCATCTAGCTAGAAGCTGCAAATTAACTGTTTTCTTTAGCATGCCATTGCTGTCACCACCCACGTTAAATCACATGCCTCCAAAACCACTATAAAACCTCATATATTGGCCATTAATTACGTACTACGATCGAGCAAGCAAGCAGCACACGCACCCAGGAAACTCAGAGAAGAGCCGTGTCGACGATGTAGTCATCATCCTCGCCGGCGATGGCTACTCCCTACGTCGTTGAGGACTTGCGCGGCGCGCTGCAGGTGCTCAGCGACGGCACGATCGTCCGCTTCCCGCCGCCGCCCTTCCCGGTCGACCTGGACGATGGCCGCGTCGAGTGGAGGGACACCATGTACGACGCCAACCGCGGCCTCGGCCTCCGTATGTACAGGACGCGCCATGACGAAGTCGCGGCCGGAGGGGAGGACAAGGAGAAGCTACCCGTGCTGGTCTACTTCCACGGTGGCAGCTTCTACATCGGCTCCTGTCAGCAGCGCACCGGCGAACTCACTCGCAAATCACGCAATCACACACAAAAAACAAACTGAAACCTTAACCATGGAAAAAACTGAAACAATAATGCCATAATGGCTAACTGAAAACTGGCGCAGGATTACTTCATCCAACAAATCTCCCCCTAATCCTGATGCCTTGTGACAGTCTCCTTGATGCCAATCCTCCGGGTGTCGATGTACTTCGGCGAGCAGCCGCGCTAGTTGACATCGCGCTCCGCCTCAGCGAAACTACTTGGTTTCTCGGTAGCGAGGAGGTAGAGCTCGTCCGATTCAAGCTCCACTGGCTCAGAGGTGGCGTTGATGTTGGCGATGCTGCGGTAACGCCGTGGAGCGCCGAAATCGTCATCGAGGTTTGGGTCCGCCGTGGGGGGCGACACAAATTCCACCTATGGACTCGGCGGCTCGGAGGGAGATGCCGCTGATTCCAACGGCAACACACCGGAAGGCGGTGGGCTTGGTGAAGCAGTGTTGGCGTCGACGGGCTGCATCTCATAATGGACCGTGAATGAATCAATCGATGTGCCCGTACCTGACTCATGCTCCCCCAATTCCACTTCCTCATTTTGTTGAACACCACGTCGCGTGTGACCCACACGCGTTTGGCGGCGGGGTCATAGACGCGGTAGGCCTTGCTGCCGGGCTCGTAGCAGAGGAACACCATGGTCTTGCTACGATCCTCCAACTTCTTCATGTGCGGCTTCACCACCTTCACGTGCGCCACGCACCCGAACGTGCGGAGATGATGCACGGCAGGTGTTCGACCATGCCACGCCACATATGGAGTCTTGTCGGGGACGCTCTTCGTGGGCGATCGGTTGAGGATGTAGACCACCGTCGTTACTGCTTCCCCCCAGAACTCGCCGGGCATGTCCTTCGCCTTCATCATGCACCGCGCCATGGCCACCACTGTCTGGTTGCGGCGTTCTACGACGCCATTCTGTTGCGGTGAGTAGGACGCGGTGAGGTGGCGCCCAATCCCCTGCTCGGCGCAGTAGAGGCCGAACTCCACAGAGGCAAATTCACCGCCGCGGTCAGTGCGAAGAACACGCAGCTTGCGATCGGTCTCGACCTCGACGCTGGCCTTGAAGCGCTTGATGGTTGCAGGAGCATCACTTTTCGTCGCCAGCAGAAAGAGCCACATGTAGCGGGTTAGATCATCGATCAACAACAGGAAGTACCTCTTGCCGCCAAGGGTTGCCGGCATGATGGTCCCGCATATGTCGCCGTGGACGAGATCGAGGCGTTCCGACGCGTGGTACGCCGCCGCGGCAGGGAACGGCGTTGGCTTCTGCTTGCCGATCAGGCAACCGTCGCAAACTTGATTTATGCGCTCAAGCTCCGGTAGGCCTCGCGCCATCCCGCGCCGAGCGAGCATGCGAAGCAAATCGAAGTTAAGGTGGCCGAAACGCGCATGCCATGTCCAGGCCTCCTCCTTGCCCCTCGCCGTGAGGCAAATGGGCCGTGCAATGTTGACGTTGAGCACATAGATACGTCCGGCGCTCCGCCGAACCCGGCATAACAGCCGGTGTTGAGGGTCGCGTAGTGTGAGGATGCCATTCTCGATCTCCGTCTTGCAGCGAGATTCGTCCAGCTGGCTGAGGCTGACGATGTTGCTGCGGGGACGCGGGATGTAGTAGACGCCGGTGAGTGCGCAGTGATCACCGTTCTTGCAGGTGAAGAGCATAGTGCTGCACCCCTCGATGCGGACTCGCGAGGCGTCGCCGAACTTGACGGAACTGCGCACGCTGGTGTCGAGTTCGGAGAATGCATTCCGTGCGCCTGTCATATGATTTGATGCGCCGGTGTCCAGTATCCATTCTGGATCGACTGGTTCTTCCTCGTCGCGGAGAGTGACAAGGGCGTGCTCCTCGTTTACAACAAGTTCGGCGCCTGCTGGTTCGATGTTGATGGTGGGAGAGAGATCACAGACCTAAGCCATTAACAACGTGGGCTCATCTTCGCGCTCATCCTGCTCTGGTTCGGCTTGGAGAAGATTCGCTTGAGCCAACCTCTCACGATCCCGCTTCACCTTTCGACAGTCCTTGGCCCAGTGGCCCAGTTTGCCGCAGGCATTTGTCCTTGGAGATGTCGTGGCACACGGCCTGGGATGGCCCAGACTTTGGTTCCCCGTCTCCCCCGTCACGCCCGCGGCTACGCCGTCCACGCTGGCGTGAGCGCGACGTGTTCCCGCTGGTTGCAGTAGCGCGAGAGGCGGACCTGCCGGTCTCCTTGGTATTGTACGACAACCATTCCTTCTCCGTGAGTAGAACCTAGTCTCCTTCCTCATCGTCCGACTCTCCACGGTCCTCGACTGCGTGGAGATGGCTGGTGAGGTCCTCGATGGACAGTGTGCTGAGGTCAACCAAGGTTTCAGTTGACAAGGCGATTTGGCGATACCTGCGGGGAACAACACGCAGAAGCTTGCGGACCACCTTCTCCTCCGACAACTCCTCCCCAAGGAGGCGAAGGTCGCTGACGACACCCTGGAGCCGAAGACTGAAGTCCTCCATGTGCTCGCCATTTTTGAATCGCATCGACTCAAATGTCTGGCGTAGCTTCTGCGCCTTGGATTCACGCACTCGATCCGCCCCAACCCTCATCGCCTTGAGGGCGTCCCAGGCTTCTTTGGTGTTATCCTTCTCGGCGAGCGGCCGGAGCATTTCCGGAGGCACCGCGCGCAGGATCGCCGAAAGGGCATGGCAATCTTCCTGGTATGGCACATCACCGGTGTCGACGGCGTCCCACAGGCCTTGAGCCTGCAGGTTGACTCGCATCAACACCGTCCAATCGGAGTAATTTGAGCGTGTGAGCGTGGGGTAGGAGATGGAGCCACTGCTCTCTTTCACGATCCACTGGACAACGAGTTCACGCTGGTCGTGTAACATCCTAATTTTCAGAGCCTTTTTGAAGCTTTTAAAATAAAATTCACCATTTGGATTTTTCTGGAATTAATTAAAGCTTAACTGGAATTTTCATTAATTAAAAAGATTTAATATGATTAAATTAAATATTAATATTTGTCAAAAATATTTATTTGTGTTTCTTGTGTCATAAGGAAATTTTCTGCATTTTTTTGGATTTTTCGGAGTTTGTTTGAGCTCAATTTTAAATTTCCAAAAAAAAGAGAGAGAATGAATAGTACCGCGCGGGTACTGTTCATGCGTCTTCAACCTCCAGCGCGATCGATCTGTTCGTTCTGTGTACAGTTCCTTCTGATTTTCTCTCTCTTCATAACTTTCAATCCGGATCTTATCTCAATGTCTTCCCAAAAGAAAAGTTGTGCCAAATCACGCAAGGAATCCATCCCAACTGGTCTCCTTCCATTTCGTTCATCCGTTTGCCTTTTATCTCCAATTTTCTGAAACGGACTATAAACCGAAATCCGCGAATTGGAGTCGGTTTCTACCCCTTCCAAGCCTATAAATACGACACCTTGGCTTCTCTAAACCCATCCCAAGCCGTGGCAAGTCCCATCAAAGGTCAGGACGCCGTCGGCATCGAGGCCCTTCGGTCTCGAATTTGCTCGTCACGTCTCGAGCTATTCGGTGAGTTTTTCCGTGATCTTTTCGCGTCACATTGTGCCATCATGTGCCATCTACCTTCTTGCCAAGTTAATTTGGTTTTGGTACAGCCAATCTCCCGGAATCGAGTTTTCCCCAATCTAGGTCAAGAGCGCTTCTCGACGTCGATTCGTCATCTCCGGTAAGCTTCAGCCCTTGCCGTAATTTTTCTTAGACTTGCCTCATCGCGTTCTACGCCGTGCTCACTCCCTTTTCCCCAAAAAGCCTCCACAAATTTTTGCCTCCGAACCTCACCATGGTCGTCAATGGCATCTCGTGTCCCCCATCTACCCGGTGATGTTTCCACCAATCCGTTCGCGTCACTTTGTGCCAAACCATCCCAGGTAGCTACCCTTCAAGTGGTTTTAGATTTCGTTCACCGAGCACCAAGATATTAAGTTTTTCCTTTACCCTTCCCGACGTCGTTCAAACGTAGATTGCACCGTCTACGATGGGTTTCTGGCCGAGCCGATAATTTTCCTAGCTTCACCAAGCCGCGTTCTAGCCCGTGCTCACCCTCCTTCTCCGGACATGCCCGGGTTTTATTCCTCTCTTCTACCCATGTCGTTGTAGCCGCCCGTGCCGTCACCATACTCCGTTTGGCGTGCCGTCGCTTCCTATGTGTGCCTTAGGTCCCTAGCAACCCATTTTGCTAGTTAGATTCATCTCTTATGCCTCCTCTCGCCAGCGCTAGCCTTCTCGCCAAAAGTACCGTTCTCGGATGAACAGTAACATCTGTGAATTTCCAGTATTTTCTCGCCCCGGCAAACTTTAGATCGCTCGTTCTCCTTCGTCCGAACTCCGATCGACCCGATTCTTCTTCCTAAATTCATCTAAAATTGAGCTCTATCTTTTGGTTCTGGTTTTGCAGTTTTTGGAGTTCATTTGAATTTTATTTGAATTTATTTTGTTTGTTTTGTCGTTTCGCGCGTAGAACCCGAAGTCGCCGAAGAGTTTGTCGAACCACAGCAAGAGGGACCAATCAGTGCACAAGAAGGCAAGTCTCCTTTGATCATCTTGAAACTATGCTTTCGAAATGTTTTAAATATTTTAAATTATGTGCATTGCTATTTACATAAAACCACTAGTTCAAATCTTTAGGAATTAGCTACTCCAACTTTGTTATGCCCTCATTTGACATTGATTGCCATGTACCTTTGTCACCCTAGAACTTCCTTTGTCTCAATAATGAGATTAATATTAATCTTTGTGAATATTAGAATGGTAGTGAAATGCTTAGTCATGCTATTTAATATATTTAAACTCTTGCAAATGGGAAGTTAAGATTTATTGAGAAAACCTTGTGTTTATGAAATTAGTGGTAATTGTAGTTGCCACTGTGCTTTCAAAATAAAAATAACAATGTGAAAGTTGGTTTAGATTAGGGTGGATGGTTGGTTTGGTTTGGTGCAGTTAGCACGAGATCTTGTTAAGTGTATGTTCCACCCTAGTCAATTAAGGACCGACGCTTGTGTTTGTCCAGACTGAGCATTAACCGTACAACCACAAGTCTATATGGGTACGACCTAGCTGACTAACTTATGATAGTCTAGTTTAGGTGCCACCAGTGGAAAGTGGGTGCCAGGGATGGACTGGTTATTCACAGTGAGGGACAGAGATTTACTGTACTCATATGGCGCAAGAGGGGGCTTCGGTTCGGGCAGTTAGCCTACCTGCGGTGAAACCTCAGCGGGTGGTATCTAGCTAGATTAGAGTAAGGTAAAGGCTTTGTGGTATTTTATCCGGGTCTCATGCCAAAGGAAGCGTGTTGACTTTTAGGATAATTTATCTCTTGTGGGTAAAGTTGTACAACCTCTGCAGAGTGTAAAACTATTCGAATAGCCGTGCCCACGGTCAAGGGCGGGCAAGGAATGCATTCACATGGTAGATTTCTGGTTTTGGTTTTAAAATCAAAAGTTTTGTATTCCGAGAGTGGAGGGAACTCTTGGAAGGGTATCCTGGCAGTTGGAGCCAGAGAGGGTGGATGTAACCCGCAGTACTAAACTTGTTCAGTTAAAATTGATTAAACTGGTGTTGGTGGATGGAACCTTCACTAGTGAGTTAATGTTAGTTCTGTTAAAATAATTATTTTAATAAATGGATGCCTTTGAAAATAGTTATTGGTAATTGAATTTAAAATATTGCTTTGTGCAAAAGAACCATATGGCCTTCCTTTGTCAAGCCTTGCATCTATTGCATTTTTCCAAGACTTGCGGAGTACTTTATGTACTCACATGCTGCACTCAAAAATAATACCCAGAGGAACACGAAGCTCAAGAGGGAGACTACGACTACTTCGCTTGTGGATTTGATGAAGGATTCCCAGAGTACTAGGTCGCGCTTCCCCAGTCAATTGCCTGTGGCGTATTGATGGGTCTTCGTTGGATTTATCTTCTGCTTCCACTATGTTTTGTGTGTGTGAGGTCTTGAAACCTCATTTGTAATAAAGAGACCTGTCGGTCTGTACTCTTTACTATTGTAATAAAGCGTTGCTGGTTATGTAATCATTTCTGTTTAACTGTGTGCACTAGCTTTGATCTGGGACTAGTGCAGTAATACACAGAGGGTCCGGGTTTGGTAATCCGGGTCCCGACAGAGATGGTATCAGAGCCAATTTGACTGTAGGACGTGACCTAGTTAGAATGGTCGTTAAAAGAACTTCAAAATTTATTTTATAAAATAAAAATTTAATAATGTGCTATCCTCGTCTTTTCTTGTCTTTCTATCCTTACCTTCGTCATGGCATTCTCCCTTATCTATCTGCTTATTTCCTTTTTGGAATGGTAATTGTATCCCCTTCCCTCTGTAATTTCTATAGATGGATCGATGAGGTTACGTCTAAAAAGCACTTGGAGAATCCTTGGAGACCTAGAGTATATGGAAGATAACAAATTTATGGAAAGTACTCTTGTCGGGAAAGCCATCATAATCAGTGCATGTCAAGATAGGTAATTTGGAGAATTGTTGCTAGAGAGATATATCTTGGATTTATAATTGACAAGATTGAATAATATTCGAGTGAATTGAGAAAAACAAAGGTATATTTGTAGATACCAATTGATTATGAATAAATGTGAAGAAAGTAATACTTGTGGATTGAATAGATCATGGAGAATGAGTACAGTAGTAAGCTTGGTGGAACTAATTAAATCATGGGAAGTGTCTAAATTTGATACCTTGGATTTATTATCTAGGATTGAAAGGAGCAATTGGATGCAAAACAAGATTTTTGTTGAAGGGATTATTTGTGATTATTGGAGAATTAGTATTAAGAGATTGATCCAGTAAAGAGAGGGATTAAAAGATTAAGAAGTTGAATTGTCATAAACAATTCATGATATCAATTTTGGATGATTTGGTTGAATCATGAAGAGTAGATGAATTTTGTGGAGTTAATTGATTATCAGAGTTTGGTGGACCTATTGATGATAAGTGGATACTAGTGGAATTCTATAAGATAATACACTTGGATATCTTGGTGGATTAATTTTATCATTGCAAGTGGACTTTGATATGTCAATTTGAATTGGTGGATTTAATAGATCAATGTTAGATAGTTGGATTTTAACTAATGGGATTAACTAGGTCATTTAAGGATGTTCAACCTGGAGGATTTAAATTAATTGTGGGAGATAGATTGTTCAATAAGAATTAGTTGAGAGATTGTCTGATAAGAATTAATTGTGGTATTTGAACTCATTCAAATTTGGTGGAACCAAAATGATGATTATCAAGAGATTGGTTTTGGTGGACTAATGGATATTAAATTATTGCTTAGATGATCTTAAAACTTATTGAAGGTTGAATTAATATTATTTGATCAGAGTTATGGATCTGTTGGATTAGATCATGATCATAAAACAATTGGTGGAAATCATGAATTACAATGTTATTGGATTATTGGATTCTTGTTAGAAAAATTTCTATGGTTGGTCGTCGATCCAAATTAGAGCAGAGAATAAAAGTTTAAGAGATTATTTGCTGAAATCAATAAGGTGCATTTGTGGTATATGATTTTGGAATCAAGAATTTTTGAAGAGTTGAAATAATTATGTCTTTCTCGGATGAACACTTGCGGAAGTTAAGCCCTATTTGGTGGAATTCTGAATTAATCGTTATGATGAGGGCAAATGAAGTTAATCCAAAGCTTGCAGGCGACTAAAGATGTACGACTCCGATTTGTTGTTGTCTTCTGTATTTCTCAGTTAAAGGAATACTTCAGAGTACCAAAGAACAAGTTAGAATCATGAAGAAGCGAGGACTAGTTCTTTAGTTGTAGTACCCAAGTAAAGTCTTACGATTTTAGAACGCTTATATATTACTTATTTGTGTGCTAGATGGACTGTACCAAGCCTAAGTGCACTGTGGTACAGCCATTCTTAAAACTATGTTGATTTCAATAAAAGTTCTTTTGCTAAAGTTGATTGCTTGCTTCTTCCTTGTGTGTTGGCTTGGGATGTGACTTAGTCTCCCTCAATCTCTTACCTTTGCTAATTCCCTCTTACCTTATGCTAACCTAAAACTGCTTCAGATGGTGAACACAAGGAGCAACCCTGACAACAGCCGTGATGCCAACCCTCAGCCAGAGAACAACATTCCGCCACCCCCTCCTCAAGCCCCCAGCTTGGAGCAAATGATGGCCATGCAACTGCAGCTTCTCCAGGCCCTAGCTCAAAACCAGGTGCAGCAAGCTCCGCAGGCACCCAACCAAGCTCCTCAGTCTAAGATGGGAGAATTTATGAGGACTAGACCTCCTACTTTTGCTGGATCCGTAGATCCCATGGAGGCAGATGATTGGATTAAGGATGTGGAGAGGAAGTTGGTCCTAGCCCAGTGCGATGACAATGAAAAGGTGTTGTATGCGGCTCACCAACTCAAAGGGATCGCTGCTAACTGGTGGGAAAATTACCGCGCCGCTCATCAAAATGCACAAGCTATCACATGGGATGAATTTGTGGAGGCATTCCGCACTGCGCATATTCCTACGGGAATAATGGACATGAAGAAAAGAGAATTCTACCAACTGCAGCAAGGAAACCTCAGCGTTTCTGAATACCTGAACAAGTTCACCCGACTGTACCGGTATGTATCCGAAGAGATCACATCAGAGGCAACAAAGATTTGGCGGTTCATGCAGGGACTTGATCCCAACCTCAAGGTGCAATTGGTGTCCAAAGATTTTCCGACATTTCAGCACATGATAAATAAGGCCCTTGTCCAGGAAGATGCTCAATATCAATTGCAGGACTCTCGTAAGAGAAAGATGGCTTTTCAGACACAGAGTAATGCAAGCAGTTCAAGGCCTCGAGTAAATCCACCCCAGTTCAACAAAGCTCCAGCAGCAACAGATGCACCAGGAACTCCAGGATCTGCGCCTCGTTCAGAGATGCAAGAACCCCGTATCTTCACCGGAGTTCGACCTCAGAAAAGCAACACCTCAGCCGCAGGAGTGCAATGTTTTCGATGTCACGAGATGGGGCATTATGCAAGCAATTGCCCACAAAAGCCTCAGGTCACCACTCCAATTCCTTTCAACTTGGGAAATACACCAGCGCGAACTCCAGTTGTAGGACAAGGACGGGGAGTATCTCCAACTGCAGGAAAAGCTCCAAGAACTCCGCAATCACAAGAAAGAGGACAAGTTAACCACATCACCGCAAAAGGTGCCCCAGGGGCAGCAATCATGCTTGGTAAGTTTCAATTTGGTTCAAAGCAAGAAGCAGCTTGAGAACACAGCAAGGAACCAAGAGCTGCGTTTTCCTCTCCTATCTTTTTCCTAGTCCGTCCGAATCTCGGAGACGAGATTCTTTCTAAGGGGGGTAGATTTGTAACATCCTAATTTTCAGAGCCTTTTTGAAGCTTTTAAAATAAAATTCACCATTTGGATTTTTCTGGAATTAATTAAAGCTTAACTGGAATTTTTATTAATTAAAAAGATTTAATATGATTAAATTAAATATTAATATTTGTCAAAAATATTTTATTTGTGTTTCTTGTGTCATAAGGAAATTTTCTGCATTTTTTTGGATTTTTCGGAGTTTGTTTGAGCTCAATTTTAAATTTCCAAAAAAAAGAGGAGAGAGAATGAACAGTACCGCGCCGGTACTGTTCATGCGTCTTCAACCTCCAGCGCGATCGATCTGTTCGTTCTGTGTACAGTTCCTTCCGATTTTCTCTCTCTTCATAACTTTCAATCCGGATCTTATCTCAATGTCTTCCCAAAAGAAAAGTTGTGCCAAATCACGCAAGGAATCCATCCCAACTGGTCTCCTTCCATTTCGTTCATCCGTTTGCCTTTTATCTCCAATTTTCTGAAACGGACTCTAAACCGAAATCCGCGAATTGGAGTCGGTTTCTACCCCTTCCAAGCCTATAAATAGGACCCATTGGCTTCTCTAAACCCATCCCAAGCCGTGGCAAGTCCCATCAAAGGTCAGGACGCCGTCGGCATCGAGGCCCTTCGGTCTCGAATTTGCTCGTCACGTCTCGAGCTATTCGGTGAGTTTTTCCGTGATCTTTTTGCGTCACATTGTGCCATCATGTGCCATCTACCTTCTTGCCAAGTTAATTTGGTTTTGGTGCAGCCAATCTCCCGGAATCGAGTTTTCCCCAATCTAGGTCAAGAGCACTTCTCGACGTCGATTCGTCATCTCCGGTAAGCTTCAGCCCTTGCCGTAATTTTTCTTAGACTTGCCTCATCGCGTTCTACGCCGTGCTCACTCCCTTTTCCCCAAAAAGCCTCCACAAATTTTCGCCTCCGAACCTCGCCATGGCCGTCAATGGCATCTCGTGTCCCCCATCTACCCGGTGATGTTTCCACCAATCCGTTCGCGTCACTTTGTGCCAAACCATCCCAGGTAGCTACCCTTCAAGTGGTTTTAGATTTCGTTCACCGAGCACCAAGATATTAAGTTTTTCCTTTACCCTTCCCGACGTCGTTCAAACGTAGATTGCACCGTCTACAATGGGTTTCTGGCCGAGCCGATAATTTTCCTAGCTTCACCAAGCCGCGTTCTAGCCCGTGCTCACCCTCCTTCTCCATGTCCTATGCCCGGGTTTTATTCCTCTCTTCTACCCATGTCGTTGTAGCCGCCCGTGCCGTCACCGTACTCCGTTTGGCGTGCCGTCGCTTCCTATGTGTGCCTTAGGTCCCTAGCAACCCATTTTGCTAGTTAGATTCATCTCTTATGCCTCCTCTCGCCAGCGCTAGCCTTCTCGCCAAAAGTACCGTTCTCGGATGAACAGTAACATCTGTGAATTTCCAGTATTTTCTCGCCCCGGCAAACTTTAGATCGCTCGTTCTCCTTCGTCCGAACTCCGATCGACCCGATTCTTCTTCCTAAATTCATCTAAAATTGAGCTCTATCTTTTGGTTCTGGTTTTGCAGTTTTTGGAGTTCATTTGAATTTTATTTGAATTTATTTTGTTTGTTTTGTCGTTTCGCGCGTAGAACCCGAAGTCGCCGAAGAGTTTGTCGAACCACAGCAAGAGGGACCAATCAGTGCACAAGAAGGCAAGTCTCCTTTGATCATCTTGAAACTATGCTTTCGAAATGTTTTAAATATTTTAAATTATGTGCATTGCTATTTACATAAAACCACTAGTTCAAATCTTTAGGAATTAGCTACTCCAACTTTGTTATGCCCTCATTTGACATTGATTGCCATGTACCTTTATCACCCTAGAACTTCCTTTGTCTCAATAATGAGATTAATATTAATCTTTGTGAATATTAGAATGGTAGTGAAATGCTTAGTCATGCTATTTAATATATTTAAACTCTTGCAAATGGGAAGTTAAGATTTATTGAGAAAACCTTGTGTTTATGAAATTAGTGGTAATTGTAGTTGCCACTGTGCTTTCAAAATAAAAATAACAATGTGAAAGTTGGTTTAGATTAGGGTGGATGGTTGGTTTGGTTTGGTGCAGTTAGCACGAGATCTTGTTAAGTGTATGTTCCACCCTAGTCAATTAAGGACCGACGCTTGTGTTTGTCCAGACTGAGCATTAACCGTACAACCACAAGTCTATATGGGTACGACCTAGCTGACTAACTTATGATAGTCTAGTTTAGGTGCCACCAGTGGAAAGTGGGTGCCAGGGATGGACTGGTTATTCACAGTGAGGGACAGAGATTTACTGTACTCATATGGCGCAAGAGGGGGCTTCGGTTCGGGCAGTTAGCCTACCTGCGGTGAAACCTCAGCGGGTGGTATCTAGCTAGATTAGAGTAAGGTAAAGGCTTTGTGGTATTTTATCCGGGTCTCATGCCAAAGGAAGCGTGTTGACTTTTAGGATAATTTATCTCTTGTGGGTAAAGTTGTACAACCTCTGCAGAGTGTAAAACTATTCGAATAGCCGTGCCCACGGTCAAGGGCGGGCAAGGAATGCATTCACATGGTAGATTTCTGGTTTTGGTTTTAAAATCAAAAGTTTTGTATTCCGAGAGTGGAGGGAACTCTTGGAAGGGTATCCTGGCAGTTGGAGCCAGAGAGGGTGGATGTAACCCGCAGTACTAAACTTGTTCAGTTAAAATTGATTAAACTGGTGTTGGTGGATGGAACCTTCACTAGTGAGTTAATGTTAGTTCTGTTAAAATAATTATTTTAATAAATGGATGCCTTTGAAAATAGTTATTGGTAATTGAATTTAAAATATTGCTTTGTGCAAAAGAACCATATGGCCTTCCTTTGTCAAGCCTTGCATCTATTGCATTTTTCCAAGACTTGCGGAGTACTTTATGTACTCACATGCTGCACTCAAAAATAATACTCAGAGGAACACGAAGCTCAAGAGGGAGACTACGACTACTTCGCTTGTGGATTTGATGAAGGATTCCCAGAGTACTAGGTCGCGCTTCCCCAGTCAATTGCCTGTGGCGTATTGATGGGTCTTCGTTGGATTTATCTTCTGCTTCCGCTATGTTTTGTGTGTGTGAGGTCTTGAAACCTCATTTGTAATAAAGAGACCTGTCGGTCTGTACTCTTTACTATTGTAATAAAGCGTTGTTGGTTATGTAATCATTTCTGTTTAACTGTGTGCACTAGCTTTGATCTGGGACTAGTGCAGTAATACACAGAGGGTCCGGGTTTGGTAATCCGGGTCCCGACAGGCCGCCATTGCGTCGTTGCGGGCGGCGCGTCGGTGGGGACGGCGAGCGTCCACGGCCGTGTCGTTGCGGTGTACGGGAGTGGCCTACGGCAAAGGCGGGAGCCGACATTTTGCTCTGATACCAATTGTCAGCAGCGCCCCGGTGAACTCACTCGCAAATCACACAATCACACACAAAAAACAAACTCACGGGATTGAAAAAAATGGAATCAACACAAGTGTATGGTGCTGCTCAAAAAGGTGATTCCATTTTCTCCAATCTCGTGAGTTTGTTTTTTGTGTGTGATTGCGTGATTTGCGAGTGAGTTCGCCGGGGCGCTGCTGACAGCTCCTACTCCTGGCCCCAAAACCACGCCATATGCCTCCGGCTCGCCGCCGATCTCCCGGCGGTCATGCTGTCCTTCGACTACCGCCTCGCGCCGAAGCACCGCTTCCCCGCCGCCCACGAGGACGCAGTGGAAGCCCTCCTCTGGCTCCGCAGCCAGCTCGTCTCCGACCCTTGGCTCGCCGCCGCGGCCGACTCCCGCCTGGTGTTCGTGTCCGGCCAGTCCGCCGGCGGTAGCCTGTCGCACCACATGGCCGTGTGGTTCGGCACGGCCGGGCTCGACCCGGTAAAGATCGCCGGGTACATCCTGCTCATGCCAGGGATCTTCTCGGAGAAGCCGACCCAGTCCGAGTTGGACACGCCGGACACCGTGTTCCTCACACGGGAACTGTGCGACCGGTACTTCCGGCTTAGGATGCCGGCCGGAGCGAACAAGGACCACCCGCTGGTAAACCCGTTTGGCCCGGACAGCCCGAGCCTGGAGTCGGTGAACGTCGGGCGCATGCTCGTCATCGCTGCGGAGCGCGACCTGTTCAAAGACAATAACGTGGAATACGCCGAGCAGATGAAGGCGATGGGAAAGGGCATCGAGCTCGTTATGTTCGCCGGCGAGGAGCACGGGTTCTTTAGCGCCAAGCCGCTTTTTGAGGCCACCAGCGCGTTGGTCCGAATCATCAGGAGGTTCGTGCAGCAGGATGCAGCCGGGTCGAGCTGAGTTGAAAGCAGTACATCCATCGTACGAGATCCACAATACCGTGCCATCTCATTACTGGCTTGCTATATGTATATGGCATAATCAGAGGAGGGAGAATGATTGTCTCCGCTTTTTATCACCTGAAACCAAAACACAATGCAGAGAAATAAAAACAAAGCAATCTGAATTACCAGATGACAATAACGACCACAGCTGCCAGTTTGTACATGGTCATAAGCCTCTGTCGCCTGACTGCTTGTTACGACCACTCGATAGCCTCGGTCACTCGACTGCTGATTTCGACGACTTGTTAGTCTCTGCTGCCCAAGTGCTTGTTACGACAACTTGTTAGTCTCTGCTTCCCAAGCATTCGTTACGACTACTTGCTTATGATCGCTCGCGTACGACTACTCGATTACGAGTGCTCGAATCGATCTCGTGTTCGTTCCGATAAATCGGCATGATAACGGATCGACAGCCTGCTCCGTACGACAACAGATCGACAGCCGTCTCGCTCTGATCGCTCGATACAACCGCGACGCACGTAGTCGTTATCTCCTTCCTCCTGATGTCCCCAGTCGTTCGATCACCGCCCGAACGAGTACGCGCCGAAGAAAAAACGAAGCACGGAGAGCAAAGGAACGAAGCGATGAACTGGAAGTCGCTTGAAATCTTCCTCTGGAAAGACTCTGACCTATTATTTCTTCATCAGCGTGTTCCTGGCTACAAAGCGCCTCATGACACCCCTAAAAGCCTTCTCTTGAAAGCCTTAAAACCTCGTACGCTAACCTACAGCTTGCCCTGCTTTTATAGCCAGCGCACAAAGTCGTGCTACATCCAAACACTTCAAACCATGTCCTGTTCCACCTAGACACGAAATCTATCTCTTACTCAAACCAAGGGATCCGAAACCCGTCCTGACATGGGTTTTAACCAATTCGCACAGATCATGGACTCCATCCACAACTCCATACGACACCCATGACAAAGCCTTCAGGATATCCCCTCATGTACCTTCATCGTGCACCATCACCGCGTGTTCTTGCGTGAGCCCGATCATCTCGCGTGACCACCTGACCGCCTGGACCTCAGATTACCCCCTCCTAGTCCCGGTCTTCCTTGTCACCGACTGTAACAGTCTCCACGCCTGCACGCAGCATCCACCTTTGATCTCGATGTGCTTCCAGCATGAGCTCGATCACATCACGTGACATCACAACCGCCTAGACCTCAGATTTCCCCTCCTAGTCCCGGGTCTCCTTGTCACCGACTATGGCCACCTCCATGCTCACCTGCACATGTAAAGACCAAAGAACCCATCTCCCAGTACAAGTTCTTCCCAACTTAACTGTATCCATCATACATAAGCAAAACACACCCTTATCTATCCCAGACAAGAACCAAACACCTACGACCATCCCCCAAGTTATTTACGACCGCACCAGAACGCTTACGACCATCGCTAATTGGAACAACCCTTCAGAGCACACACTACGACAGCTATTGCAGAGTACTCATAACCCACAAGTACTTAGAAACCACTCGCACTGCTACTGACGACTATCGAGTACCGATTATTGAGTATCGATCAGAAAACACAGCTGCAATACGTACTCGAAACCTACGAGTACATACAACATTCCAACACCCGACCACTTGCAGTGGTCATGAAATCACTTCTACTGAGTACCGAATCCTCCGACTACAAGTATCTCAAGAAACAACTATCCATCATCAACCACCACACCGACCAGTCGGCCACTGGCCCAACCTGAGTACTCGATGATCTCAAGAGTGAAGACTCGAATCGACCATGAAAGTCTACGAGTACCGACCGTGAAGCCAACGGCAACCGATCGCTAAGCCGCCAACTACCGCAGGCAAAACAACAGACTGTGAAGTCTACGAGTATCGATAAGACTACTAAATCTACGACGATGAAAATAGTCTGCAATACGACCTTGAACGTAGTCTGCAAAATCTACGACCATGAACACAATCTGCAAAACCTACGACAATGAACGCAGTATGCAAAACCTATGACCATGGAGGCAGTCTGCAAAATCTACGACCATGGAGGCAATCTGTAAAATCTATGACCATGAACATAATCTGCACAACCTACGACCATGAATGTAGTCTGCAAAACTTACGACCATCGACCGCAAAGCCCTTGACTAACGACCAGTAAAGTCTACAACTATCGAGTACTGTAGCTAAGACCATGAAAGAGTACTATAGCTATGATTACCTGCCGTGGTCGTAAAACCAAAGTCGTACTGCCGTGGTCGAAAGGTCGAAGTCGTACTACCGTGGTCGAAGCCAGACGTGGTCGTAGGATGCTGTGGTCGTAAGCTGAACGTGGTCATTGCATGACGTGGTCGTAAGCTGAACGTGGTCATAGCATGCCATGGTCGTAAGCTTGTCTGTGTTCTGCTGCTGTGGTCGTAAGTGTGTCTGAAGACCGTAATCACTCGTAACTAAGCAAAATCTCTCGAAAGCAAGGACATCAACAGCAAACGACCAAGTCTTTCACAAATGCAAAATCCAAGGCAAACCAAATGTCAATTTTTCATCATATCTTAATCTACGACCATCCACATTGACAACACTTTGAAAAATTCTCAAATGATTTGTGATTTGAAAGAGAAGCAAAAATCACCCAATTCAAAATCTCCAAATATCTCTCCCCCTGACTTCAATTTCTCCCCCTTTGACAATGTAATCATCAAGACTTTCAGAGAGAGAGAGAGAGAACAATTCTAAGTGGGAGCAATGAGAGTAAAGATCAAGAAGCTTTGAACATTATACAAATCAATTTGTATTAAGATTTTGACCAAGCCATCAGTGTGAGTAGAGCTTCTTATATCATATAAAGTCATATATCATATAGCTAGATCAAAAACTAGTCTTTTAGCAAAATTAGACAATTTAGATCAATGACAGGCATTTCATCAATGACTAAACCAATTATAAAGAGCACAATGAGATATTGCATCGAAAAGTCAAAGCCTAAAATTGAAGCAAACACTAAACCTAGACGGGCTAGCAGTCTCATAAACAATCTATTGCTTCACACTAGATTTTTAGGCATGTGGCATGCTTGTAGCATACTTCTTTTCATAATGCTATCTTTGTAGAAAACTTGTTTTTGAATGGTGGCCTGATTGAAGCATACTTATTTTTATTTGTGCACTTTTTGTGCCTTTTCTTTGGATTAACCATGGCATGCTTGAAACATACATCTTTTCAATCTTCTTTTTCTCAATTCTCATTTGATACCACTTATATGATACCAATTGTAGAATTTCTCCCTTTTTTATATGAATAACATGCCAACTTGTGTGAGCATAACAAGATTGTAATATGAAACATACAAACCTCAGGGACAAGATTTAAAAATAAAATTCATAATCAAGCTAATCCTTTCTGCTGAACATCACAAAGTACTATCAATAATCACTCTATTTAAAGACTTATGCCAAGTCATGTTTTAATTCAAGTATATCTAATTAATTAATACTAGTTGTGGTCTAAGCTACACAACATATGATTAAACATGATAAAGCAAGTTCTACTACTTATTTGATTTCAATGACTCAATCTGGATTAATTATATGACAGGTATAATAAACAAAGCTCCTAACACCATTTCAAACGACATACTCCCCCTTAGAATGATCCAATCTCACTCAGAAAAAGGGCAAATTGAGAAGAAACAAGAAGCTTTGAGACAAATCGAGAAAACCATAAAGGAGTTCAGAGACCACTTGTAAAACACTATTTGTAACAGACCACTTGTAAAATAGCATTACCTTTCCACATGGTCTAACCAGACAGTGAAGTCTCATGGAAAATCCTAGAGAAGGTGAAGAACCATCCAGTATTCCAATCAAGCAATGAAGCAAAAGACTGGAACTAAATCAAGTGCATATTCTCCATCCCTTGTTACCTGGTCTTAAATCACTGTAGATGTTGATCTCATAGTACTGGGGTTAGTCAAGTAAGCTCTAGGAATCCAATACTATGATACTTGACGAAAAGGGTCAGCAGCAGGCAATGATAAAAATCTAAGTGAAGATTTAGCCTTTGTCAACTTCTGGTCGTAAAGCCTCTGTGTAGCTGGTTGAATCCCATCTAAGCGCCTCTACACAGCTCGTCGAATCCCTGGTCTGACCACGTTGTAATAACCATGTACAGTCGGTCGAAAATCTGGTCTGACCACGTTGTAATGACCATGTACAGTTGGTCGTAACTCTGGTTCGTCCACGCTGTAACGACCACGGGAAGAAGCTGATCAAAACTCTGGTCTGATCACTCTGTTACTACCATAGTGACCTGCTGACCAATAACTCTGTTCGACCACGCTAGTTCGACCACGAAGAACAATTGGTCGATACCCTGGTCTGGTCATGGAATGTCCGACCATAGAGCGCTCGACAAGGCTTCCGACTGATCTGATCGTGGGACGTTCGACTACTGAGCGCTCGACCACGCGGCAGACTGGATGCTTCGGCAAGACTTGTCTGACGGCCAACCGACCACTATGACTAGGTTCAGCAGCTGAGGTTCCCGGGGCTGATCAATCACTATGACCACGTTCAATAGCTGAAGTTCCCGGAGCTGTAGAGAGCAAGTTAGAGGGTGCAGGACCTGCAGATAATTGGTTAGCCCATTAAATTGAGGTATTAAGACGTTAATATTTAACTATAATTACGTGACTTAAATGAAAGATTTCCTTGCATATAATTAATTGCCTCAAAAGCCATAGGGATCCCTCTCCAAATGGTACTTGAATAATTTAGAGAATTAAATTGAGTGTAGAGTCACTAATGTTAATTTTGAATGCAAAACTAAGTTAAACGTTACCCTGAATATAGTTAGTTAAATCTCTGCAGTAAGTGACATCTAAATTAAAGCACCCGTTCCCATAGGCCTATTTTCTTGGAATATAGTTGACACCATCAATAATTGATTAGAACTGTTATGACAAATAAAAGATCTTAATAAATGTAACTATCAGGAAAATAATGTTGAAAATTGTTAACATATCGACCAACCCTTAATTCAGAATGCAAGATAGATTAAAAATGATGTGTGAACCCTAGGTCATGGTTAATGCTCTTGCGATATACAAATTAGTGCCATTCAAGAAATAACAAGCTAAGATCATATATCGATGCATAGGTCTAACCTGACACATAGAACTTCCTTGATAAATATAAAATAATAAAAGAAGTTATTAAGCTAGAGGCCAAGTCATGGTATTCTGCTGTTGGCTATATCCAGCCATACTTGAACCTAAAGAGGAATATTTTCATGAATATTCCTTTACTATAAACCTTTCTTGGCACCCGTCTCGACGGATTTCCCTTAGCCATTTATCACTTGCTCCAACCCCGTTTGACTCTGTCAATACTCCGTATCCAATCAACCCAACCTCAAATCACCCATTTAATCATAATAAAAATTAATCAACTTCAATTGGATTTATTTGGATCTTTTGAGATATTTGCATTTATTTGGATTCAGTTGTTTATCGCGTAACTAGAAATTGGAGCCCTGAAGATTCAATGGATCAAACGAGATCAAGATCGAGATGAAGATAAAGACCAGAAGCTCAAGACCAACGAATGAGAAAGCTTGAGTGAGCTCAAGACCACAGTAAACTGCGCAAGGCAAGTCAATATTTTGATCATGTTGAACCTACATTTTCTGTAAATTATTTGCATTTTAAATTATCAAATTGGATGCTGTTATTTCATGTGCAAATATATGTTTGATTTCAAGATTCTAGTTATATACCCATTAATGAACTTATTAGTATTACACTCTTTTGGAATGTTTGAGGATTTGAGTTTTGTCACCCTAGCAAAATTATAATGGTAAAACTTTTGAAAATAAGTTCGTAATTATACGCCATTGCTTAGAACTACTTAGATACTCGGGGGGCACCAAAATGCCCAAAGCATCACTTTCAATCATGAGAAACTGGTTTGGAAAGTCATGGTGGAAATGACTAGTATATTATGGTATGATTATTCTATGCTCCCAAAAACCTCAAATTGCTTATCTACCTGGGCGGATGGTTCGGGGGTGTGGTGCAGTGGTGCACGAGAGTGTGGTTAGTGATAGAACTGCCCAGATAACCCTAAGGACTGAATATTGTCATGACATCATGTGTAAGACAAGTACAACCACAAGTCTGTAAAGTACAACTTGGCTTAGTAGATTTACTGGACCCTGAAAGTCATCTCATCGATGGAGGAGTGAGGTAGTGAAAGTGGTTGTCTGTGTGATGACTTGAATGGGACACTCATTGAGGGTGAAGTTTACCGCGACGGGCTAGTTAGTGTGGGTAGTCCAGCTGCTAGTCGCTAGGGGTAGAACATTCCGCACAACTTATGGGACTCACCGCAAGTGGAAGAAGCCTATATGGGTGAGATGATGGAAGGGACGAGGTATTTTGAAAAGTTACTGTGATGGTCTACTCAACCACATGACTAAGTAATCGTGTGGAGCAACGAACAGATCGTCTCTTGTGGATAAAGTGTACAAACTCTGCAGAGTGAAAACTATTCAAATAGTCGTGCCCACGGTCAAGAGCGGACATGGGAACTTAACCAGATATAGTTCTATTTCAAAAACTTTGTGGGTGGTATTGAAAACTAGAGGGCAATGGAAAGCCCTGATTTGTGTTGCCCTAGGTGTCGCCCTAATGATAAGGTAAGCGGTCATAACGCTGAAAGGTTAGCATATGGTGCAGAAACCATGTAACGGTGGTTGGAATCTGGATCGCTATTATTATTGCATTCTTTCACACATTATGTTTTAGTTCAAACTGCTATGTCTTAGTAAATTTCTATGTATCATATTTTAAAAGCAATTTATGGCAAATAAAATAACATGAGCCTTTCCTTGATAAGCCATGCATGTTATCTAATTGCATCCTGTGTATTAGCTCGCGGAGCACGGTGGTTTGTGCTCACCCTCGCTCACTCAATTAATCCAGAATTAGGAGTTAAATCGCTACACTTCAGCAATACACCTGGTCATGATGGTGAAGAAGATGAAGATATCAAGAACTAGGTCATGAACCCTAGTTGGCTGCCTGTGGGCACGTCTTGAGTGTCCCACATATGTGCTTCGTTTTCGCTGCTGCATTTTATTAATTTCGGCTTGATCAGCCCATGAGTAAGTCTACTATTATATTTACGCTTCCGCATGATATGCATTTGATGTTCAGTACTGTATCTGTGAGCACTATCTACTGATCTAGGGAATAGTGCGGTGGAACCACAGAGGATTCTGGGTTAAAAAATCCATGTTCGATAGGGCTGGTATCAGAGCATATCGACTGTTTGTCGTGACCTAGTTAGCCTGGCCATTAGTTTCATGACTACAATTATTTCTTTCAAAATTCTATTTCCAAAAATATAAGTCATATTGCTCATTCTCTTCTCACTTAGATGATTCCCCCTCATCTATATGCTACCCTAGCCATTTTTACTTCCGAAGCTCTCTTATCCCGAATTCGAAATGATAAAAATTCAGTACTCCTCTTGTAAACTCTCTTTGAAAGCCTACTTTGGACCAAAATCACAAGGCTTAAATTTGAAACTCATTTTTCAAAAAATTGTTTTATCCTTGGAGGATTAATTATCAAATTGTTTGCAAAATTCATTTTCAAACTCATTTCAATAAATCTGATCTTCCGAGGAAATTTTCATAAGTTCAATTACTTGCCAAAACTTATTCAAAAATTCACTTTGGTTTCTCAAATAGTCCAAAACAAAGTTATTCCTCGAAAACTTTTCCCCAAAAAGGACCTTGTTTTTCAAAAATAAAGCCTATAGGTTAACCTTGAGGTATTACTTCTGAAAGAGTTATGTTGGGGAAAACATATTTTCCATGTTTGGTTTTATTACCCATGGTTAGAAAAAAAATACTTCTTTTATTATTAAAAAGGGGGAAGGATAAATAAAGTCAAAAGTAAAGAAGATAGATGTTGTGGTGAACACACAAAAATGTTGGTGGGTTTCATGTCGATCATCAGAAGAAAACAATGGTGTGAATTCTGGAGGAATGAAATTGGCGGAGCTTAAAGGATTAGATTGACTAGATAGATAGATTAATTGATTCTTGGAGAAATAGGAAATGTGAAAATAATTGCTAGATTATGACATTAATAAATAATATAATTCCTGGGAGATGTTTACAATAGTGTAATAATAGAATATGATCAATTACTAGATGGATTAATTGAATTTTTCAGAAATTGGAGATGTGATAACAACTATCAGAGTATAGGCCTAATTAATAACATTATTCCCAGATGATGCTATAATGATGAATTATTTTGGAGGTAGATAGTAAATATATAGGTTGGTTAATGGAGGAGCAAATTATGGATTTGAATCAATAACACAAGATTGGATTATTAGAAAGTCATGACACAAAAGATATTGGTGGATCTAAAATAAAGGATATTAAATTTTCATTAGAATGAAGAGCTAATTAAATTAACAAATAACGAACCTGAGATTGGGTCTATAAAGATGTGGTGGAAATTCAATCTCATATAAGAATTTGGTAACCCCAATTTGATTAATAAAAATTTTGGGATGATGCAATGGAACTTGTTTTATCGGTGGATCCAAAGTAAAGGTATTGGATTTCCATTAGATTGTAGAGTTAACAAGTTAACAAATAGTGGATCTGGTATTAGGATTATACATTCATAGTGAAATTTGAGATTTGATTCACAAATTTATGTTGGAAGTTAAGATTTATGTGAGAATTAGATACCCATGGCTGGATTAATGAAATGGTGGGTGACACAGTAGAAAGTGTATGATCGGTGGATCAAATAAATGATGACACTCACTGTTTGGAGTTTTAGACAGCAATAATACTATGACTAAATAATGAAGATAGCCTAAGTGCAATTTGCAAAAGCGGAAGTTAAATTATGAAGGCCATTGGATTCTAAGCCCTATGCATAGAAATAATATGGGAGTGAATTAGTTCATTGATTGATATTTGAATATTGGAAGAGATTAGAATACTCTGGCCAAAAAAAGAAAGAGAGAGAACCTTCCTTTTAAAAAAGGGTATTTCAAAGTCCAGTATTTTTTTAAAAATGGCAGTCAAGAGTGAGTGCTGATGCCAATCAAATTCCCTCCGAATACTTTCCTCTTCCTTCTATTGATTTCAAAAGGAAAATTTTGTTCCCCTTCTCTTACCCTTACTCCAAAAAATTTAAGGTTAGAAACGTTGAAGATGTTCACGAAAATAAGATGGTCTCGTTTTAAACAGACTATGTATATGAACCCTATGCCCTCTTATGTGTGCTCCCCCAAATAGGCGTTGCATTGTCACAAGATTTTACTTCGGCCCTATGCACTGCCTTCTTGCCCTCGGGCATTATATTTCGCAGTCACAGGAAAAAGTTGTTTTAAAAACTTGTGTGATTTATGTGCCACCCCAGCTCCCTGGGTGTGCTCTTTTAAAATTAGACTGGGTTTAGATTACCTTATCCCCGTGATTCAATCTTTATCTTATGCTATTCCCTCTTACCCTTATGCTAAAAATCCCATCAGATCTACCGAAGCAAAGTGATAGATAGCCAAAGCCAAGGCAATCAAACTCCCAGGGTTAAGGACCCGTCATGCAGGTACCAAACTCCCATTTTCTTTTCTTTTTCTCCTCTTTTCTTTTCTTTCTTTCTTTTTTTCTATTCCTTTTCTTCTCTCTTCTTTTTTCTTTCCTTTTATTTTTCTCTCTCTCTCTCTCTCCTTCATTTGGTTCGTCCGAACCGACCTCTCTCCTCTTCCTCCTCATTTCTCTCGGCCGATCGGCCTGACGATTCCCAGGCGACGCGCCACCGAGCTAGGGCATCGTCGGCCCAGGGCTCACCGTTGATGGCCCCTCCGCTGGGCCCAACTTTTCCCCCTCTCCCGCTCTCTCCCTCTTCCAGATTCAGCCGACCATGGCTAGATCTAGTGCCAACCAGCTGCTGGTCTTCCCTTTTGGGCTCACCGGCCACAGCACACCACTGGCCGGGAGCCCAGGGCCGCTCCTACCTTCAGCCACCTCCCTCTCGGTCTTCGCCTCGGATCCGGCCAACCAGGACCGGATTCGCCACCTCCCCTGTGTGAGCACGACAGCGAGGCGCTGAGCACCGTTGCCCGGTCGGCACGGCCTTTGGCCGCTGCCCTTGGTTTGCCTCAGCTAGTGCCCCTAACGCTAGATCTACCGGCACCACCACCTTTCCCCAGTGCCACCACCTGTCCCCAGCACCGCCCCTGGCCCGGCTAACGGCGCCATGGCTCAGCCTCCCCCGACCTCCCAGGCATTGGCCTGCCCCCATGGTCGGCACCGCCAGCCATCGGTGCCTATCACCGGCCATAGCCCCGGCATCGCTTCCCCCTGTGGTTCGAGCTCGCTGGCCATGGCGTGTAGCCGGCCGGCCAACTCCCTTACTACAGGGACGGTTTGCTACTCTTCCTTCCTACTCTTACAGTTTTGATTTTTCTTCTATTTTCGTTTGCTTTACTCTTCAATGCGCATGGTTGGGGAAGGCAATCCTTACTTGGCTCGGGTTGGATGGGGGTGAGAAGGCGATGACGATAGTCATGGTGGCGACAGCGCACTCCACGCGTTCCCATTGGCCCTTCTCGCCTCTTCCCTATCCCGGCTAGTTCAGCATGGCTCTGGTGGCTTGCGGTCACCGTGGGCTCCGCCCTCACGCTGTCGGTCTTCCCCAACCTCCCAAGCTCCTCTCCTCCGCTGATCTCTCCCTCACCTCCTCTCTGTGTTGCTCTGGCTGGTTTGATCATGCTTGGCTGTGGGGCTTGCTCTCAGTTGGGAGGAAGGAAGAGTAGGGATGAGGAATGGAAGGTTGGCTCGTGGCTTGCTCTCCTGGCTTCGTTTTGCCTTGACTGAGGTCTCTCAGTTGAGGGAAGAAAAGTGGAATGGGTGCTTTGGCTGTGTTCTCAGTTGTCTGTGCAAAATGAATGGAGTTAGACCTCCTTTGGGCATTGGCTGGCTTACAAAGGAGAGGGCATTCAGCCACCTCCCCTCCTGGCTTTGTGCAATGACCAACCCGCCCCTCCCTTATCCCTAACTCCTATTTAGGTCTTTGTGGGCTTTATAGACCTTTGGTCGAACAGGTGGGCTCTGCCCTCTTTGATGGCTTTGTCTACTACAGACGGTAAGATGGTAAAAAGGGCATTTACTAAATTTGCTGCCAGATGATGAAAATCCAAAGCACAAGATGGTGCCGACCGAGGACAGCTTGGGAACCTCTGTGAGCGCTACTTTTATTTGGCTTTCTAAAAGCCGATGAATCTAATGACAAAACTTTTCTTTATTTCTTTTATTTTCTTAGAATGTTTTATTTCTCGTTTTTCTTCTCCTATATATTTTGGTGGTATTACACGTAACCGCTCGCCATGCGTGATGATCGAATTATCGATCCGTCGCCGCTTCGCGATGCTACACGTATGGAATGGGAGCCGCGCGCGCAACCTCATCCTCCGCCGTGGGAGCCGATGAAATTTTGGATAGAGATCACACACACGGCCACAACTCATATATGCATGCACTCGATCATGGCCAGTGGCGGAACCACCGTAGGGGCAAGCCGGGGCGGCTGCCCCGGGTCTCCCGAGCGGAAGACCCCCTGGGCTGCTCGCCGGCGCATCACCATGGGAGGCGACGGCGCATGCGCCAGCTAGGTGTGGACAGCGGCATGGGGACTGGACGGCGCCAGCAGACAGACTGGAGGGCGTCGGGGCAAGGCTTAGAGCAAGGGGAGGCGGCGGCGATGTACTGGTTCCGGGCGACGACAAGGGGGATGCGGCGCAGGTGAGCCAGTTCGTTTCGGGTCTATTTAATTCCTGGTTCCGCCACTGATCATAGCAGATCCAATTTGGTGTCTGTTACAGTTTTACATTATGTACAGAGTTTGTGATAACCTCCAAATTACACAAGCTATCTGTGGATGTTCAAATCTAACGTAGCGTCCCTGACTGTACAGCAGCTTAAATATACAAGGACAAAACGTCAAAACCTACCTTTCAAAGCTAAAACTTAGACGTACTCGCCCAAATTTTAAGGGGGAAACACACGGAAGAACGTGCATCAACAAACACAAGCTCACAACGGTGCCACTCCAAGCTCTGCATTGGCACACATTTGGTCGCAGGATGGAGAACACCAAATTTTGTTTTGAGGACATGAACTCAACACAACGCTAGCATTGCCGAGGGAAAATAATGCCTTCCACTAACCATCCTGGGAGTACTATTGTAAGTTTGTAACCAATTAACTGAAAACAAAATATCAAAGTTTACAAGTAAATTGCAAGTTAGAAGAACTGCATGTAGCTCTAGTTTTCTTAATTAACAGCCTACAAAACCACAACTGCTTAATAAAGCATAGTAAGCTAAGGAGTATCATATTGATTTAAGCTTGAAAAGAAGAAAAAAATTAAGGAAGCATTTAGACAGTGGACAGCCCAATGAAATCAAACCAAATTTCACCAAGTTTTATCCATTGGATAGGTTTGCAAGAAATGTGCAACTCCCTATCAGTATGGAGGTTGTCAGCAATTACTATCAGATAAACAAGAGTGTAATAGGCTAATAGCTTTTATAGCTCCTCTGGTTTCAGCGCAGACGGCCTAAAAAAAGTGAAGTAGCTATTCCAAAACTTTCATACTCTCATTTCCAGATACCAATATAAATGCAATCAATCCAAGGAACCCAAGCAAATAATGTCTATGAGACCTTGCCGCTCAATTTAGCTGCAGATGTCAAATTGCAACTATTGCAAAGGATCTGAAATTTTCCACTAAACACAAACCATCACATTTGAATAGTAGGTCGTGAAGCTGCTGTTCCAATGCATGAGACTTCGCCTCATCTGCCCTGGTTCAAAGTGGCTTTAGGCCTGTTCTTTTTGGCTGTGCCTTGTGACTTTTGGACTGTTTGTATGAGAGATTACAGAGTAACAGAAACTCACGTACGGTTTTTGCCGATATAAATGAAGTCAGTAAAGTATGTACTACAATTAACTAGTAGACCTTATCTTGAAAAAATACTCCGTTTTAAAAGCTAGTTACTGTAGAAAAGCTAAAAAAACAGCTTTTAAAAGCTGAAAAGAACGGGGCATTATCACTCAATGTCATCTATACTTCTATTCTTCTACCGTTACTAACATATACATTATCTTCTTCAAAAATCCGTCGCACGAGAAAGATTTACTTGCTAGTGACTACTTTCCTCAACAAGATAAAATTGCCTAGCCATTTTAGCCATTTTATCTTCATCCAAGTCTTCTAATTCCTTCCAAGCAACTGGTGCATTATCAGCAAGTTGCTAAATTTGACAATGCAGTATCTCAGAACAATAAAGCAGAGGCATCAAGGCGTGATAGCACTCCGGTAGCACTGATTTCACGCGCTTCAACTCGTTCGCACGCAAAGGAAAGCAAGAAAGAGGTTTGTGCCAGTTTTTTTGGTTTCCTGTTAATCCTTAGAGATGGGAAACTTTCCTAAGGTTTCCAGCAGTCATAACTCACAAGAGCCTCTTCTAACTGGCTGTAGAACATTTCTTCTTCTGAATATTATGTAGAAAAGCCACTGTATAAATGGAACAAATTTGACATTAGTACAAAATGGTGAATGACAAAACTAATAGCATTAGAGAAAGATGGAATCGCGGAACAAATAAATGCTGTCAGCCATGCAGATTTCAGAATAATACTAGAAGAGAAGAGCAAAATTACTGCTGCTAGAGAAGGCAATAGGTAAATGATAATTCCTTTTCCTCCTTCAGTTATAATTTGACTTTCTGGGTTGCAGAGTAGAATTGAGGATAGCATAGATGGCCTCTTCACTGGATTCATTTATAGTTTATAGTTTATACTCAAAAACTGTAAAAATACTATAGTATCTGACATGCCTCAAGATAATGTAACATGGAGTAAAAAAAAATATAAATCAGAAGAGAAAGAATTCAGGGACCATGGTCGGCACAACATCATATTCCATCAAGTATACTACACATTAAATCATTGGCATAATAATAATGTATTTGCAGGAATATTCAGTGTAATCTGAACCATACCTATGAGCCTATGACTAGTCAGGGCCGTGCCCATGGGCGTGCGACCCGCGCGGCTGTACAGGGCCCCCCAATTTCCAGGGCCTCAAAAAATCAGCCTAGCAGGAGAAGGCCCATGTATTCGTGTGAGGCCAGAGCGCCAGAGCCTAGCTCGAGTCCGCGCGCATCTCCGCGCGGCGACTTGGCATGCGTGGCGCTTCGTATTCTCGGCTCCGAGCCCGAGGCCCCCACGGCGTTTCGTATTCTCTCTTGTATTCGTGACTTCGTCAGTTCGTATTCGTCTCGTCTCCGCCGAGCGCCGGCCGGCTGGCTCGTCCAATGTCCAATTCATCTAGCGAATAGCAAGCAACCAGCAAGCAAGGCAGCAGGTGTAGGAGGCCTGCAGGAGTGCAGGTGTAGTGCAGGTATTCGTTTTTTTTTTCAATTCTAATTGTATTGTACTAATTAAATCCTTCGTATGAAAGTCTTAGAACTGGTTGTATAATTTTAATTTTGTTCTTTTCATCTTTTGAAGCCATGTCTTCTGCAATCGATTTAGAAAATATGAATCCGGTTCCCAAAAACGTAAGACATACATTATTTGGCTATATTTGGTACTTTGGTTTAGGTCTCACTTAGAGCTTTGTACAGGGCCTCCAAATTTCACGGCACGGCCCTGTGACTAGTTCAGGAAATAGATCAGATATTGTACTGAACCAAATATGAAATACTATTGGATAAAATCAACGCAGCATGCACACAATATTCTGTTTCTTGAATCTATCCAGATTACGTCATGATCCATGAGACGGCATTAAAAATACATGTTTACATTTTAAGAAGAATAATCCCTGAGAAGCTCGTTAATATGTCAGAATCTATGTTTTTTAGAAGCTAAGACCACCGAAATTTGTTTGTGGACATGAACAGATCAACACAACACTAGCATTGCTGAGGAAACAATATGTTTGATTAACCATCCTGGGAGTAATAGTGGCACCAATTAACTCAAAACCAAAAAATCTCAAAGGATACAATGTTGTGGTAGATTGAACGAAGGGGACTCCAGGTAATCTTCCTGGTAAGAGTCTCTATTAATTTTTCTTCCTGCCCTTCAATCAGGGCTTACAGATCTATATATAGGCTCTTTGGCCCTTATTTCTCAACTAGGACTCTAATCCTATCTTAACCGCCTCGGATTCTAATCAATCTTAACAAATTTGGCAACTAACTTAACTGTGACACTGTTTGTGGGCGCCGATGCTGCTTGCTTGTTGCGGCGTTGTGGTATACTTTGCCCACAAAAGCGTCCACAACATACAAAATAAACTGCAAGAACAAATAACATATTAGCCCTAGTTTTCTTTGAGCTAACAGACTACAAACCACACTAGTTAACGAAGCATAGTAAAGTAAGGAGCGTCATATTGGTGTAAACCTTGAAAGGAAGCAAAATTAAGGTGGTGATCGGTTCGGCTGAAAAGCTCGTGGCTTATGGCTGAAAACACTGTAGCTGGCTGAAAAAAGCGACTGTAGACTGACAGAGGCTTATTTAGCATATTTAAATTTAAAAAAAAATTAAAAATATAAAATATGTTAGCCCATTACGTATAATACAAACAAATACGGGAAAAAAGAACCGGCAAAAAAGCTCAACAAAAAGTCCAAAAGTTCAGAAAAAGACGAAACTTATGAATAATGAAAAATAAGCCAGAAGCTAGAAGCCGAAACCGAATTGATCAGGACCTAAGAAATCATTTAGACAGTTGACAGCTTGAAGAGTAACAGCTCAATGAAATCAAACCAAATTTCACCAAGTCCAACCCAGTATATAGGTTTGCAAGACATATGGAACATCCGTATCAGCAAGCAGGTTATCAGGTTATCACTTTCATGTAGGCAAGGGAGTAATAGCTCGTCTGGTTTCAGACTTTCAGTACAGGCAGGCAGCCAAGTTGCTTCCCCCTAGAAAGGCAGCCTAAAAATTGTGAAGTAGCTGTTTTAAGCTTTCATACTAAATAATATAAATGCAACCAAACCAAGGAACTAAAAATTCATGGATCGGTGCTCGAGTCAGCGAGCCATGGCTCATCGTCATCTCCTCCTCCGGAGACCGGGGGCGAAACAGAACAAAAATAATCAAGGGTTCGCCGTTTCACCACACATATAATTACAAGTATAATTATCTCCGATTTGCAACTAAGTTGGTGGGTATTTCATTTCTAAAAACCTAAATTAAAACCCTAATTCTGAATCCTACAATCTGACAGAAAACCAACAAACAATCATAACATTCAAACAATTAGCTTATAAATTCAGTCTATTTCGCTCAAAAGAAATAAAAAAATAAGAGAAATTTAGCAATACCCTATGTCAATTCAGGAATTAATTTCATGCCACCAAGTGCTCGACGAGACAATCGACAGGTGATAACGACCAGGGAGATGCGGGTGGCCGATAGGTTGCAGCCTAGGCCTTCGGACTCACGCAACTAATGGCTCTACAACCAACAACTACGAGCATGTGACCCAAGCGAGAGGGTAGAATTTTGCTTTTGCGCAAGGCGGGATAGAGGGAGGGAGAGAACTAGACGTGACTGACTGGGCAATGCGATGATGTGTGGTGCAGCATTTGCCTGCTATCTTCTCTTTTGTAGAGTGGCTTGAGTCGAGCACCTGGGCCATACTTGTATCAACTGGGCACACTTGCGTATGCTAGGCTATGTATCCTGGGCCTCAGATTGGTGTCATCTTGGGCCCAGCTGCGGAGCATCGATTGGAGTAGCAGGTGTTGGGAGGCTAAGAGTTGCAATCTTTGGGCTGACCAGTATCCCTTCAATTTGGGCTGGGGGTTCACACAGAAATTTACATAGGTTATATAGTAGAAAAACGAAATTGGACCACGGTGTCCTGTGCATTCCCCATGACCCTCTTTGTAATCCGCCCCCTGTCGGAGACGAGTCAATTTGCAGAGCCAAAGGAGGGTTGGCGACATGTCCTCATGGTGGTGGGCGGGAGGCAGTGCTCCGATGAGAGGCAGTAGCGCGAAGGGAGAGCATGACAGTAGGGAGCTCATCGGTGAGGTGGAGGCAGCCGGCATGGACGCTGGGCAGGCATAGTTGTCGATGCAGAAGCCATCGCCATGGACTGGACGACGGTGTCATTGCTAAGGACGTGCTAGAATACATATGGTATATAAGATCACTTAGGTGGTATGTACAATTTTTAGATATACTTCTTTTTATATGCAAATATGAAGATATTTATAAAATACGTTAAAACCTTGGACTTCTTTGTATTTTTCATGTATATCATATTGTAGTATCTTATAATTAGTATATGAGTGTGTTCAAAGTGATAAAAGAGTTTTTCAAGTTCGTTTATGTGGTATCAGAGGACAAAGATTAATTGTTAGTGGGGCTTGTTTGTTGTCACAGATGCGTTGTGAGGCTCAGCTAAAACAATTTTTGTGAGGTGATTGTGCACGGTGCTTACTAAAACACCACTAGTTCTCATTGAATTTAACACGTCATTTATTTAGTTTACAAACTCTATAATTTTCTTCTAGGGGAATATGGTCTCATTCGCAATGTTCAATTCTTCAGCCCTTTCATGCTTACAATCCAGAATATATACAGCTAAACACTTGTAGAATATGAGCCATACTTTTGCTTGAAGAAGCTAGAAGACACTATGAAATACCCGGTTTCATAAAGCTACTTTTTCATTTCTTTCACTCCCGTTTCGCTCTAGAGATAAGATAGGATATGAATGCATCACACACTCTACTTCTCTAGCTCCTGTCTCGTTAATGCATCTCTCTCATACTTGCAGCACCGCTCACTCTCTCATTCTAAAAAACACTACTATTGTTTTCAATAAAAGCCATCAATTGCAGCTATTATAAACAGGAGCATAGATTCAACAGCTTGCGGATCGAGTTCATATAATTTAGCCATCCGAAGCATGATCTCGTAGCTGGGGAAAGGCCCAAATTAAATGATACTTTGATGCGCGCGGGTCTTGAACTGGCAGAGTGGCAGGCGATTATTGCCCAATTTGTGGCTCCATAT